>CAUYQV010099470.1:0-13931 GCA_963574575.1 Galagoides demidoff | reverse complement strand
CCATGGCATCACAGCTCATAGCAACCTCCAACTCCTGGGCTCAAGCGAGTCTCCTGCCTCTGCCTCCCAAGTAGCTGGGACCACAGGCGCCCGCCACAACGCCCAGCCATTTTTTGGTTGCAGCTATCATTGTTGTTTGGTGGGCCCGGGCTGGGGATTCGAACCCACCACCTTAGGTGTACGTGGCTGGCGTCTTAGCCAATTGAGCCACAGGCGCCAAGCCTATTCCTAATTACCCCAATAAATACAGTACATAATTGTTGAAGTTGCTTTGAAAAATGTTTCCATCTTTGGATTCTGTGTTAGTTAGAAGTAAAGAAAATGTTTTGAAGAATCTTACAAAGGTTTAGAACCTCATTATTAGGTGAGCAAGACTTACTAGTACCTCTGGGGAAAGACAGCTAGCTACTGCCTGTGTCTAGTGGATGGAGGGTGGGGGAGGAGGTGGATGGGCACCTCATCTTTTTATTGAGACTAATAATGTAAACTCTATGGCAATTTACTGAAGTGTGAAGGACATAAGAGAACCCTGTTCTGGGACCTCTGCTTTAGGTTGGTGTACTCGTTTTTATCCTGTGGGCAGTATGTATAGGACTCTCCGTTGATTCTTAACCCTAGTAGACTACAGCAATATCAGATGTGTGTCAGTGGACACAGTTAACTCTAGAATTAATCTGGCAATTAAAAAGAAACAGTAATAATGATTGAACTATTTGTATAAGTAAGAGATTTATGTTTAGATTGACAAGTGATTGTCTGAGGAATGAGCATTAGGTTGCAATGGCGGTGAGTTTAGAATACATCCTGTCCATGTCCAAATTCCATGTTCATGTCTCTGCATACAAGGAAATAAAGTTTGAGGCCTTGGATATACTGCAGGGGATGATAATAACACATGGGTCGATTTTTATACTTTTTGAGTTTGACAAAACTCTCACAAACTTTTAGAGCAATTTTTACTTTTAATTTTTTCCCCATGAGAATTAAATAGATCGGAAATGACTTTCTGGAATCCTTTCTGTTTGCCTCATGGAATTAAAGTAAAAATTTATAGATACGTACATTTGGTTTTCTGGTATTGGGTGTTTCACCAATGAATGAAAAAATATAGTAGAACCTCTGCAAGTTGACCACCCAAGGGACTATAACTGGTAAAGACACAGTGGCGTCCACATAAGGAAGGAGGCCCACTGTACTGATATGTACGTGTGGTGCATGGCTGGTCTATGAAAATTGGGTCAGCAAAAGGAGGTGGTTGAGGTAGGAAGGTGGTCCATGTAGGAAGGTGCTCAACTCTGGAGGTTATGCTGCATTTTAAATAAAAATAATCCTACGTCAGACAGTGATCTCTGCTGATGACATTTAGAAAAGCAACTGTCTGAAAAATGTTAGTCAGAAGTCCACATAAAAGACCTAAGTTGTAACATTGCTGAACTACAAGGTCACAAACATGTTATCTGGCCCACGATGAACTCAAATACTTAAACACTCAGACTGTGGTTCCCTTAACCTAAAGAGACGCAACAGAGTAGACTTCCAACAGTGCAAAAGGCTAAATTACAGAAGGTTTACGGTCCAGCGTGACTTCAATCATATTTCCTTTAAGATATAAACCCATCGCATTTTTAAAAACAAGAACTGTTCTCTCCATACCCCCCTGGTTGTGGCTGACCGGCCCCTCCTTGCTGTCCTGTTGCGGTCTGCTCGTCTCTTCCTTTCTATCACCCCAGCTGCTGATCTGCTGCATTGTATCGGTCTGGCCATACTAAACGTATTGTGAACTCTTTTAGGGCATGGGATTATTTATGACAATAGAGGACACGAATTATTGTGATGAATGTCTTCTAAGAAAGCTGATGAACTAACATGGAAGCTGATGCCCCCCTGAACTCAGCTATGATAGACGGCGGAACTTAATATACTACCCTGTGAAAAGCGCCTGGAGGCACAGAAGATGTTTGGTAACAGAGTGAGCGGATGGCGGAGGATCTTGAAAGCTTACAGCTGCAGAAGAATGCTCTGGTGGTGACTTTTCTCTCCCACCTTGTTCTCAGTAGACCTTTGCCCGCCCTGACTGCTACTGCGGTGAAGGTAGGCAGTGAGCAAGCGGTGGCAAGGTCACCTGGACCCCATCTACTGCCGACTGACTGTGATGGGGAGCAGGTGCTGCAGGGCTGACAGGTGGGCAGGGGTCTCTAAGCATCACTCCTCTCCCTAGGTCCTCCCCTCCCCCTTCCTTCTTGTAAGCAGGATTTCCTTCCATAGTCTAATCAGCGATCGGATCACCACCCTAACATCCCATCTTAGTCCCTCTCTTCACTTTCCCTTTCTGCTTTATACTATTAACTAGGTTATAATTATAGCTAAGAATCAAGTGCTTCATTTGCCAGAATTTTGATTTTACTTATATTTGGAGCTTGGATATTTGACCTTCCGAGGTAAATTCTGTCCCACTGCATCCTACTCAGTGTTCTGGTGACAGAATATAAATTTATTCTCAGCTAAGAGAAATGAGATCTCACTTGATAGGACATCACCAACCTTAGGGGAAACACTTGTCTGAGTAATTCATCTTCATAAGAAATTGCTGAACCGTATCATAGCGCATAAAATTGTATTTCTAAAATCTCCAGCACTGGAAGAAGGTAAAGTTTAGGTCATCCTGTGTCCTAAATCTATCACATGAGATTTCTCTAAATTGCCTTCTGAAAACAAAACCCCAAACTAATCTAATATCTACCTGAATTGGGGTGTTTTGATATCTGGATGGAACGGTGCATTAGCCGGTCTTTCACAGCGGCAAAACGTTATTCCTCTGACGCGGTATGTAACATCCTCTGTGTAAGAAGGCAAACAGCAAACACTTTAAAAGATACGCTGAGAGGCAGCGTGAGAGAGAAAATAGAAAATGAAGAACTGAAAACAAGAAAAAGTTGTTCCTACTCTAACGATCAAAGAAAAAATATGCTAAGTAACATATAAATTCATAAATTTCCTCGAGATTTTAATAGAGTTGGAGTCATAAACAAAAAAAAACTGAATTGTTTTGTCTTTATTGAACACTGAAAGGGAGAAAGAGATGGACTTTGTGTAAGCAGAGGAGACAGTAACCAAAATTTTAACAGATTTTTAGAGGCCAATTGGGGGCTAATATGTTGATTGAAAAATAAAAAATAAAAACAGGAGGCCGGGTGCTAAGGAGTAGCCCTGTCTTATAAACTCCCAAGAAAGGCAGGCAGCGGTAGAAGATGAGAGAGCAGCCCTGGTGCAGGTGTGGGAGGTGAGTGATGCGTGGGGGTGGGGGGGTTAGTGGTTTCTGTCCTCTTCTGTGAAGAAAAAGCCTTAAACTGTTGTAAGAGAAGCATCCATCTCTCTCTGTCCTAGGCTGGGGAGAATAAGAAGCAAACCCACTACTTAGGAAATCCTCCCACCCTATGTCACAGGCAAAAACTCCACTGTCATTGGTGAAATATAGAAGCAATGACTTTTAATTCAGGACAAAAAAGCAAGTAACGTTCTTGGGAGAGCGTCCCCCACAAGCAGAGGTCTTTTCCAGAGGGAGAAGGGAAAAGAAACTTTCTTACTACAGATAAAACAGAGTTGTTTGGATGACTGAACTCAACAGGTGGAACTGCCCCAAAAACAGCAGCAGGGAAGTTCCTGCCCCAAACCGTCCCCAGATGGCAAAGTAAGAAGCACTAAATGCCCCGAAGTGCTCCGTCTGAAGCTTTATTAGGACTAACTCACAGAGGGCTGCGCAGTCTGTGCCAGGGACCCTGAGAGGAAAGGGGTTCTCTGCCAAGGAATGTCGACAACAAAGGGGTTCAGTTATGGAGTTCGTATGAGAGTTTAAGGAATTTGTGTCAAAGCCAGTATTAGCATTTTACATGTTTAGCAACAGGGATGGTGTCGCAGTGTTTTGAATAACAACATGAACAAGTTTATCAGTGCCTGGGAATGTTCAAGGCTCTGCAGGGGGAGAAAACCAAAAACATGTATCTGGCCAGATCAAGGAGTAGTCAAGGCTCTGTGTTTCTCCATTAGGACAAAGAAAGTGTGAGGAACTAGGAGACCCTCCGGGAGTCCAGTTACCATAGGGAAGTGGGCAGGAACTCAGGAATTCTTACCCCCACAGCCCAGTGGAGAGGCATAAGAGTGAACCACGGACAGGACAACAGAGCACACACCTCCTGGCACCATTACGAGCCTGACACTGAATAGCAACAAGAGCAACTCAGAAAACTCAGTGGCAAAACTCAAATGGCTTTGTTCTGAAAGCAGAACAAAGATCAGAATGCTTTAACAATCTCTCTTGCTCCCAGCGTGAACTCAGAGTGCCAGGGAAGGGTGACCAGTGGTGGAATTTTAGCCTACATGGCAAGGAGATGGCGACAGTAACAACAAAGCATCAACTGGACTCACCTTCCAACCAGACTGATGTAATCCCCACAGTAGCAGCCTACTAGAGGAGGAGGCCTGCCCATTTCCAAGTACAAATATCATTTACTTCAGTACCTGCTACTCTTTAACACTTACCAGATATTATGTAAAAAAAACCACAAGACACACACAAAATAGATAAATTACATTAGCAGACATAGCAATAGTCCAGAAGTTAGAAACATTAGACAGAGTCTTAACATAGTATGATTAATATGTTAAAAGATCTAATGAAAAATGTCAACAATGTACCTGGACAGATATATTTTAGCAATGTTTCTTTTTTTTTCTATTAATCTTTTATAGTAACTCCACAATTTGCTACATGTGTAAAATGAAGCATTTGCTCTCTTAGGATTTCTATTTGCATTCTAGATACCTCATTTTACCTTTCAAAATTTTTTTATTGTTAAAAAGTCCACAAAACGCATTGTTTAAAAAAATATTTCATAGCCTTGCTATTTTTTTATACTGAACTTAAGTGCATTGAGTTAAACTTTATATTGAATTAAAAACACTTCCGAAGATGATCATTTCTACCTTTCTTAATAGATAAAACTAATTGAGGGGATACTAGTTCTTCTCTTTTTTTCCATTAAAGGACACATCATTCCTCTTAGCTTTTTCTTTTCCTTCCTTCTAACAGATTTACTCTGCAGAAGGACTAAAAGATTTGACCTGCAAAAGGAATTGAAATTATATATTACTCATTTACACCACTTCCAATCTAAGGTATTTTTATTAAATTGAAATGTTAGTTAGTGCTGCAGAATTTGAATATACCTCATTGATGAAAAATGCAAATATTTTAAATAATATGCATTTACTTAGAAATACACTCATTATTTTAAAATAGTCTACCTAATATGTTTTTATTTATTAGCTTTTATTGAATGTTGAAAAAGTGGTTGTAGAGAGTGGAGAAAGTGAAAAGCTACAAGTTCGGATTTGACAGGCATCTTTAAGTCTCTCTGATTATGGACATTTTAAGTCAATCATCAAGATAATTTGGACAATCAATAAAAATTAAAAAAACATAATACTGGAAGAGCTGGCACATCAAGTCTAAATTCGTTGTTAACCATTTAAAATAAATAAATGTAATCAACGGGACCTTAGAAGAGGTGCATAAACAGAAAGTACAGGAAATCAAGAAAGGCAAATTAATGACAAAACATGGATAAAGAGTTTGACGTGGCTGTGTGATTTTGGAGAGTTTAACTTCTATGAAAGCCAGTGTTACAATTTCTAAGTAGAGGTACTTAACCAGGAATTTATAGGGGTCCCTTACGGGTTTGTGAGTTTCCCACCATGGTCTAGAGCCAGATCATTCTTGATATGTTAAATTCCTGACAGTGTGTTATTATCGACAACAGTAAAGGACAATTAGCAAATTCATGATTTCTGTCTTTACATTAATTCTCAAAGTTTAATGTTATCTTTTCGAATTAAGCATTGTGATCAAAGCAATTTCCCTATCAAAATTATTCTTGCTTTGGCACAAAATGTAAAATTAAACATACTTTAAAAGATTATTCAAAAAGTAATGAAACCACTTCTTTTATTTGCTTAATAATTTGAGGATAGTTCATGAGTTCACGGATTCATTTTCATCAGATACTAACCTACACTAAAGGAACAAAATTTTAAACAATATCTTGGTTATCAATAAGACTTCTATTTTGTAATAAAAATAGAAACATCTTTAATGCCATAAAACTTGTATTTTGTAAACTTCTATCTGGTAAAACTCTACCCAAGTAATCAATAATTATTCCAGTATAGTAGCCAAGAAGCCTCTTAGATTTGTAGGTGCAATTATAAGACTACAGTAAAGGTTAACAAAATTGATCATAAGCCATGATGTTGTGACTATAATTAAAAGCATTACTTTAACTTTTGAGTGACTGAGATTATTATAGCGTAAATGAAAAGTATAATTTTTCATAGTCACTTCTTAAAATGTTTAAAAATTAGTCATTATACTCCAATGTTAATGACTATGGGGTTAATATTTGATCTCTTAGATCAATTTTAGATGATGTTTCTAAGGAAGAACAGATTGTTGCTAAAGAAAGTTCTTTTATGTACATGAAGTATACAACTGGAAATGCAATTTCAACTAAGTTAATTTGAAAGAATATGTGCTATGATAAACCTAGCTTTTGAAATGGGATTTTATACTTATTTCCAATTTTCATCCTGGTTAGTATTAATACTATTTCTATTTCATGAAATGGGAACTGAAATTCACATGATTTATAGAACTCACCTAACGTTATTCACCTATAAGTATTGAAAATTAATTTTTTTTTCTTTTCAACTTTAACTTTATTTTTTTATTTTTTTATTGTCATAAATACATAGATCATGTATACATTAATGCATTTATGGGATAGTGTGCTTATTTTATATACAATTTGGGATGCTTACATCAAACTAGTTAATTTATTCTTCACCTCACTTACTTAATTATTGTGTTAAGACATTTATACTCTATACTTAATAGATAAGACCTGTGCCCTTGCAATTTGCACCATAGGTGTAGTCCCACCATTTACCTTCCCTCTATCAAACCTTCCCCATCTCCTCCCATATATGCAAAAGATCAAGTTTCACTTTACAGCAAGGACATTTCCAGAAGACTATTCATTGTAGCTCAATTCATAATAGGCAAGTCAGGGAAGAAGCCCAAGTGCCTATTGATCTATGAATGGATTAATAATTTGTGGTATATGTATACTGTGGAATATTATGCAGCCTTGAAAAAGATGGAGACTTTACCTCTTTTATGTTTACATGGATGGAGCTGGAACATATCCTACTTAGTAAAGTATCTCAGGAATGGAATAAAAAGTATCTAGTGTACTCAGTACTATTATTAAACTGATTTATAATTACTCACACTTTCATATGAAAGATAAATCACAACTATAGCCCAGGTTGAAAATTAAATTTAAAAAGTACAAATCCAATGGATCACACTGTTTTTTGATCACCAAGCTGACAAGGAACTCAGATACTGCAGGAGCTAAAGTTTGTGATGCACATCTCTTACAAAACTATCTTACCCCACCGACCAGAAATTTTTATTACAAGGGCACCCTATGTAATAAGAATTGATCATTTCAATTTTCAGGCACTACTGAAAAGTGCTGAAATCACCCATATTCTGCATGGATGCAGAGAGAAAGGAGAACATACACACTGTTGGAGGCACTGCAAATTAATACCTCTATGGAATACAGTATGGGGAGATTCCTCAAAGAAATAAATGTGGGCTTACCATTCAACCTAGCAATCGCACCACTGGGTACCCAAAGGAAAAGAAGTAATTTTTATCAAAAAGACACCTGCACTCAAATGTGTATTACAGCACAATTCACAACTGTAAAGATGTGGAATGACCCTATGTGTCCATCAATGCATGAAGGATAAACACACACACCCACACATACCATGTAGTACTACTCAAGCATAAAAAGGAATAAAATAGTAACATAGGTGTAACTGGAGAACATATACGTGAATTACCTCAGGAATGGAACAAAAAGACCACATGTTCTCACTAATCAGTGAGAACTCGATAATGGGTACCTACTAACAAAGAGAGATGTAAAGGACACTGCAAACCAAGAAGACGGAAAGGTGTAAGGGGGATGAGGGTAAAAACCTACTGAGTACATGACCACTATCTTGGAGATAAGCTCTACTCAGCTCTGAGTTAAGCTCTCAATGCTCTGAGTTAAGCATTAGACAAGCTATTCTCATAAGAGAAATATTTTATCCCCTTAATATTTTGAAATAAAAAATATATTTAGAACTTCCTTTGGTATCAGAAGTGGAAATGAAGTGGTAGAATTAATGCTAATAATAGAACATTGATATGATCACAACATTAATATAATAATTATTATATATTTGAGTTGGGGTCTTTCCATTTGTTTTTCACTTTTCTAACAAGGGTATGCAAAGTAGGTATTATAATAACCCTGTTTTACTGATAATGGAAATGAAACCCAGAGGGATTAATAATTTGTCTTAATGTCAATCCTCTAATAACTGGTAGAGCCTGGATTCCAACTAACACAGTTAAACTCAGGAAGCTGTGCAATCAGGTCTGATCCATTAAGATTCCTTGTATGTCATTGTTCAGCAGGAGTGCCTGAAAAGATGGCTGAGAATTTAAGATTTTCTGAAAGAAAAATACCTGAAATTGTTGAATATCATATTTCACAACTCACTGTGTGTGTATGTTATATCCCGCACAGTACTCAAAATTGTCACCACCTTCATTATAAATCCCTGCAGAAAGAATTAAATAATATCAAAGAAATACCGAGAGAAATCTTGAGAGCCTGGCCCCCTCCATCCCTGGGTCTCCCCCCTCTTCCTTCTCACTCATTAAGGCTGAGCGAGTTTTTGTTCTTAGAAGTACAATCTTAAGGTAATGAATCATGATTATAATTTGGCAGATATAAGACAGGCCTATTTTAAAATGCCATATATCTCTCATTATAGAGCTGAAACCCTCAGAGGCACATTACAAGGGTTACATGGCCAAGGTGTTCCAAAACTTGGATTCCCTTCAAGTACTTCCCTTTTTGTTCCATGTCCCCTCCTTCTCCTTTGTCATATATTCACATGACAAGGAATTGTGTTCTCTGCCAGACTCTGTCCCTCTCATGAATCACCCTGACATTGGGGCTTTCCTCTCTTCAATTCTCTTTACTGTTTTTTTTTTCCCCCTTTTAATGCAATTTTTCTAAGGGGAGTGACAGTCCTGTAATATTGCTATTCACTGAGCAATTTCTGTCTGTGTCCTGAAAAAGGAGAATCCATTGGCTAAGGGAAAAAAATCAGTTCAAGTATAAAGCAATCTTTCTCTTTAAACCAAATCTTGTATATTTAGAAATAGCAGAGAGTAACCAGAACAACGGGTACCTAGTCTCAGAGTTACCTAGTTGCAGGACTCAATACCAGCAAGATGCTCAAGCACTTGTAAACGTAGGATGACTTAAAATAACAAGCAAATGGTTTTTCATGAGACTGGTATTTCACCAGCGTTTGCTCACTGTGCAATGTAACATTTTTAATTACTTTTTACAAAAAAATGCATTTTAATCTTTTGTTGCTACAATACAATGAATTAAAATGCTTTGATGCTGCTATATGAGAACTAAACTTTTACTAGATAAAATATGTTCTCAATATCAAATACACAAAAAATTTGAAGGCAAATTTCTGGCAAAGCTATTCCTTCAAGTCATCTTTACCTCTTTCACTTGTCGGAGATGTAATTGCTTCATAATGAATCGGTAGAGA
Organism: Galagoides demidoff; assembly: GCA_963574575.1. Lineage (NCBI taxonomy): Eukaryota > Metazoa > Chordata > Mammalia > Primates > Galagidae > Galagoides > Galagoides demidoff. The sequence continues at coordinate 4,166 of CAUYQV010099470.1, read as the reverse complement.
TGATTAGAAGTAACATGCTGAAAAATTAAATGGATTCATTTAATTGGCTTTTGCTAAAGTATTTTCTACCTGTTTGCTAAAAGGTCTGCTCAAGAACAAAGTAAAAATATTCATATTGGAACAGGACTAAATAGCTATTTTCAGAATTTAAAAATGCATGGATTTGGAGTTTGACATGTCGTAAGTTATTTCCTCAGCTTTAACTGCAGTTTTATCATTTGGAAAACTGGAATATTAAACTGACCTGAAGTATCGCTGTTAGGACCAGGAAGATGAATTGTCCTTTACATCAGTCACTACATAGCACCTGTCAATAAATGTTGTTATTAAAAGTGAAACTTCTTCAAAAAATCAGCCCTAAGTAATGCTTACTTTGAGTTTTTCAAAGGAGCCAAGAGGAATTTTACTCTCTGAATTCTTACTGTGCTTCTATTATTCTGCCCGTGTGTACTGCAACAGCTTCAAAGTTAAATGTTGACTAAAACCCAGTATAACAATTAATATTACAGATAAAACAGTAGTTTTGCTTATTTGGAAAACTATTTTAAATTTTGGTCTGTAAACATCAGCTCCTAGTTTTATTTATATTAGGTCATCTAATTATCTAGTTGAAATTGAGTCATCATTCAGCTTACACAAAATTTATTAGTTTGTGAGTCATGCTGCTTCCCACATCTCCTTGAAAATTTATAAGGATTCACTGATTGCATTGTCCCTCACAGATCATTAGGGGGAAAAATGATGCTTAAAATAATGGCATTAAATAAGAATATCAATGATCCTGAAGAAACCACGAATTTTACTTGGAGTGTGCATTAAAGCTCAACAAATGGGAAATTAAAAAATGGCTAACGTATTGATGAGATATCATTTGTAGTTCTTTCTGGGTGAACCTTACAGCATAATTTAATTTGAAATGACAAAAAAGACAGACTTAGGTAATCAACTGAAACCGAGCTCTTTTTAAAAAATGACATGCGGATGCAGCACTTTGTTCTTCAGTTTCATTTAAATCCAGTTGAGAAATTCTTATAAAGTTCATTTATGGAGATAGGAAAACCATCTTGATTTACACTGATTTATGTAAAGAATTCACATACAAACACCTAGAAAGGCAAATTAGTATTTGAGGATTGTGAACTCTGACAACTAAATCCGAATAGTTTCCAGATACCAGTGACTACATGTTCTCTGCCCCATCGAATAACTTCTAGATACAGAAAATAATCCTTTGCTGAAGATCCTTCATTTCATATACAGTAGAACCTCCATAGTTGCCCCTCCCTTTACATTGACCACATTTTCACAGACAGGACACACACCACATGTGTCTCTGAGTATTGTAGGCTTAGTTCCTTATGTTGACCACCTCTGGATGAGGACCAGCTTGTCACAGTCCCTTGGGTGGTCAACTTACAGAGTTACCATATATAAATTCCTTAATTTGTATATATGTGTGTGTGTGTGTGTATCAAGATGGTTTTCCTATCTCCATAACTTTATAAGAATTTCTCAACTGAATTTATATATATATATATATATTCATACACACACATATAATTCCTTATTTCATATATATATACACACACAGTTATACATATTAACCTACATACATTATATATATATAGCATGTATACAAATTATAAAGGCTTTGAAATTCAAAGCCTAAGGCAAGGAAAAAAGAATTTAATATAAATATAATTTCAAACCACTTTAGGTGTTAAGATTATTTCACCTTGCTCAACAGATTCCCAATTAATTTTTAGCATTAGTAAGCACTGTTGCTGTGTGTGGTGGTACTTTATCTGGCTTCTATCGTCTTATTTCTAACACCTAAGTCTATGACTTCTTGAATTCTAGTTTTAACTGTATTTCTAATGATGTATTAGCAGTTTCTGTATTGGCTTCTGTGTTAGTACAGTTACTTCCTTATGAATAATGAAAAGAGTTATTATTTCCAGACCCCTGTGGACATTCTTCTAAACCCAGGGACACTTCCTCCTGCCATAGCATCATTTGCCAGGTGCTTTGTTAGCGGAATACTTTTGCTTTATAGCTGCTGTTCCCTCGGGAGTTAAATCCATTCATGCAGTGTGTGAAGATTTTCCAGTCAAGTATTCAAAATGGCTCCTGTGTGTAGGATTCACAAAAGGGAAAAAATGAGGCATTAAATCAGGGCAAAATGGAACAAGGCGAGGTTTTAAAAATAGGTTGTACAACAAAATGTACAGTTTATCAAAGAAAAAAATCCAATTCCAAATCTGAACTTGTCTTGGAAACAGAATTTCAAAAAGAGAACAAAAAGAACCCAAAAAAGGTCTTCAAAGGAAGAGGCAATAAGAAATATAATATTCTAATGGGTATTTGTAACATAAACTAGAGAACAATTTAAAACTAGTTGGACTCTATAAAAAAATATGGAAAAACATTATATTTTACTATTCTGTTGGACTGAAGCGGTAAGAATTGCAAAAGCATTCTCTGTGTGTGTGTGTGTGTGTGTCAAGGGATAAGAGAAAGCTAGGAACTTTCAATACTTTTAACTACTCTTAGAACTCAGTAAGAAGAAGGTACTATTCTGTCTAGCCCAAGTATTTCACTTTCAGTGTAATATGTATGTGTTTACACAATTACTCAGACATATTAAGCCTTATCTAAAACATTGCATAAGAGCCCTTGTCTGAATAACTAAAATAATTTTGTAAAAGTACTGAAAAAAAAAAATCTTACCCAATCATGATGTAAAAAAAAATGTTTCTCAGTCTTTACGGAGAAGAGTGAAGTCAGTGGTTGGGGCCAGGCTGGGGTGGTTTTTTAAACTAGGAGAGAAGAGTAAAGGCTGGGGAGTGATTGGTACCAGCAGCAAAAATAAAGACTCTGATTCAGAAGATCTGGGATAGGACCTAAGGTGCTGCTATCTATCGAGCACACTTCCAGGAGCAAGATTCCATTTAACCGCAGGATCTTATTGCTTCTAGATTAAGCTTCAAGATATCTCTATTGGCCAACTGAGTCTCCAAATGCCTCAACCTTGTGGTAGAGCAGCAGTTTGCAAAATGCAGACCTTGGATCTAGCATCAGCATCATCTGGGAACTTGTAGGAAATGAAAATGCGTAGGCTCTACTTACTATAGGCCCAGTAAATCAGAACCTGTAGACTAGGGCCAGCAATTTGTGCTTAAACAAGCCCTCTCCAGGTGATTCCGAGACCATGGGCTAACATTTGAGAATAACTGTTTGAGCTGAGTGACATGCATGTTGCAACCACTGAGTGAGCTTTGCAAAAGTAAAAATGGTTGGGCCTCACTCCTGTGCAGCCAAAACAAGGTCTCTGGGTTTCAGTCTAAAGTGTAGCCAGAGTTGGACAACCACAGCTGCTTGCTCTCTGCATTCTCTACTTAGAACTGAGGGCTGGGCACTGTGACTCAGCCTGTAATCCCAGCACTCTGGGAGGACTAAGTGGAATGACTATTTGAGCTCAGGAGTTCAAGATCAGCTTGAGCAAAAAAAAAAAAAGAGCCCCTTCCCCCATGCCTACTAAAAATAGAAAAATTGGCATCTGTAGTCACAAGTACACAGGAGGCTGAGGCAGGAGGATTATTTAAACCCAGGAGTTTCAGGTTGCTGTGAACTAGGCTGATGCTGTGGCACTTTAGCCTTGGCAATGGAATGAGACTCTGATATATCTGATTTATCTCCCCTGAGGTTCACTCTTTTCCAGGGAATTCATCCAGGTTCGCTCTTAATTTGTTCTGTGCACCCCCCTCTATCTCCTCATGGCATTTCACTTCTGCCTTGTGTGGCCTTCTCATTCCTTGTACCAAAGCATTTTTTTATTCCCTTTCCTTCTTAATACTTTATTTTTTGCATCTTTGAACTAATCTAAAGAAAAGATTGTTCTTTCTTTTCTTTTTTTTTTTTTTTTTTTGAGACGGAACCTCAAGCTATCCCCCTGGGTAGAGTGCCATGGCATCACAGCTCATAGCAACCTCCAACTCCTGGGCTCAAGCGAGTCTCCTGCCTCTGCCTCCCAAGTAGCTAGGACCACAGGCGCCCGCCACAACGCCTGGCCATTTTTTGGTTGCAACCATCATTGTTGTTTGGCGGGCCCGGGCTGGGGATTCGAACCCGCCACCTTAGGTGTATGTGGCTGGCGCCTTAGCCGA
>CAUYQV010099469.1:0-13403 GCA_963574575.1 Galagoides demidoff | reverse complement strand
GAACTAGAATATAAATGTTTTGATACAATGACTAAGCAAATGACATGAAATTTATGTTAACCAGCTTGATGAAAGTATTTCAAATTGTATATGAAAACAGTACAATGTACCCCATGTTTGCATTAATGTATACAGCCATCAATTAATAAAAATAAATATATAAAAAAATACTTGAAGTATGAATTCATAACCAGTTCACCTCTTCAGGGAGAATTTTTTTTCCTATGCAATCTTGCACACGTCACATTGTTTTCTATTTGTAATTTTAAAACTGCTGTGATTCTGCCTAGCATCCGCTGAAATTTACTTTTTTAAAATAAAGAAATCTCTAGGGAGATGAGCAAGCTTCCCAGACTAGAAGCTTACCAGCAGGTTTCTCAAAGTCGAGGCTATGGACAAGCCACACCGTCACCTCTAGGGTTCAGCCCTCTAATCTACAATTTTTCAGCAAGTTTTCCAAGTAAATTCCCTACATACTGGGACAAACCTTAAGATTGTCTGCCAATTTCTATAAGTGGTTCTATGGAAGCCTTTTTTCATTTAAAAATGTATATATGCTAGCTTTACGAAAACATAAACATCATTCTCCAGACTTTAGCCAAGAGTGTCACCCAATATGGGGCATTTTATGCACTAAATTTAAACCAAAGATTTTAACATACTCTGCTATTTATTTCAATGTGCAGCAATGAGGAGGCACAGTTAGAGAACAGAGAGTGCATGAAATGAAGCCTCCAGAGAGAAATGCTTTAAGAAATGTGCCCAGCGTGTTCCAGCTGAGGCTACTGCAGCAACAGGTTTGCATGTCCAGTGCTTTATGTTACTGTAAAACCTGACAATGTGGGACCCTCCATTAACCTGTGTCAAAAGTCACTTTATTGAATCACCTCATGGCTAATGTGATCATCAGAAGTCTGCAGTAAAAAGTATTTATTTACTAGTAATGCAGGAGACAAGCAGAAACTTAAAACGGGACCTTCTTTGAGAGCCTATTTGCTTAAACATTTGATGATTGTCCATAAAACCTGACAGAGAACTCACGTTACCATATTTGGGTCAATAAGACAGGCTACCGTATACAGTCAATCTTGTCACTTCACCTAACTTGTCACTGTCATGTTGTTGCTTGTTGTCCAACCTCAAGGAGATACTCAGTTCCTCAACCCCTGCCGTCCAGGGGTTCCCCTTCTTCTTCCTCCCTCCTCCCCCTCCCCACCTCTCCCTCTTCTCCTCTTGGCTTCTTTCACTCTCCTCTCTAGCCCCACTGTGGGCATCCCAAGTACCTTGTCCCCTTGTCCTTCATTCTCATTCTAAAAAAGCACTCAACTTTGGATCCTCACTCTTTCTGTTCCTCTGTCACCTAGTCAGAGAGGCTGGGGAAAGCTGCCAGCTGCCCTGTGGAGTCCTCTGAAGGTCAGCCTCACCCTCTCACGATGCTCTGTTCAGCACACTCCCACATTTCCTCCACAGAAGCTTCCAACAAGTGTCCCCCATTTTTGTCAATATTATCCAGTGTTTCCAGACAAATTAATTTGCCTTCTGTTCCACATAAAAGAAAAAGTCACTGGAATAATGAGTTGTTCAAGGGACGTTTTCCTCAATGACAGTTTTTAGCCATAAGCTCAGTAGCATTCCTCCTTTGGCCCAAATGGGACCTTTCTAGAGCTCAGAGCACTTTGGCCGCTCCAGATTCTGCCCACTCAGTCACCATCTTTCCTTTACATCGTCTATCTGGCCCTCTCCAATGGCTCTATCTTGTCACACTAATAGGTTCACATCAATACAAAAACGCTTTCCTGGTCCTAACTATCATCTCATGCCTCCTATTCACTGCCACACCTTTGTGAAGAGTGGTCAAGATAATAAACTTCATCCCACATAAAGCATGGCTAGTTTATCCCCTTCTCTAACTCTGGTGGTAGAATAGTCCCCAGTAGGCTCAGAGTCATAATTCTGATTGTTTGTTTAACGTTGATGCTGCAAAAAGACAGAAAACTCAATATAAAGTGTACAAAATACTTCAACAGGCAGTTTAGGAAAGGGAGTATCCAATGGCCAAAAAACACAGGGAAAGGGGATTCAACTTCACTTACTGTCAGAGAAAAGAACGTTAGAACTACAAGGCTTACATCACTAAGTAACTACCAGAACAGGCAAAAGGAGAAAGATGAAAATACCATGGCATGGCGGGGACGGCTAGACCCTCACACATCTAGAAGGAAGACAATCAGGACATCCCCTGTGTAAAGGCGGCAATCACTACCACCGCTGGGATACAAGCCTCAGGACCCAGCAGCTCCACCCAACAGCTACACTCGGCAGACACATGCTACAATATTCACAGAAGCCTCGTGTGTAAGAGCCCAAACCCCCCAAATAACCCAGATCCGGCGATGGTGGAATGAACAGATTATAGCGTAGTCAGACAATGGAATTCAACACAGTAATGAGAATGAATGATTGTTACCAGCAACATGAACAAATCTTACTAATGCTCCACTCAGTGAAATAACCAGACACAAAAGAAAACAGAGCATGTGATTCCTTATGCACAAAGTACAAAAACAGGCAAAAACTGATATGTATGGCTTTCAAAGTTAGGACAGTAGCTACCCTGGAGTTTTACCATGACCGGAAAAGGGTAAGAGAAGTGCTCTTGGAATGCTGATAATCTTCTGGTTTTTGACCTGCCGGTCTGTGAAAGTTCATCAAACTGTCTACATCCTGTTCTCTATGTATATAATACACCATAAAAAACCAATCTGGATAGACTGATTTGTCCCTCAACCTATTGTTATTCAAGACACTCTTGACTTCCTTTTCTATCTCACAATAGTCTAAAATCCTGAGACAAGGACCTAAGTGTTTTTTACCTTGGCTCCCCTGATTCCTGCACAGAGCTTGGCACACACCTGCTCTCAACAAGTGATTCCAGACCAATGAATGAGCATGCCCCCTCAGCCCCACTGGTAAATTCTTTTATGCTGTTGACTCTGCACCCTGCATGTTCAGCCTCTCCCCTGGGCTCCAGTTCCTGCTATCTGCCTACAGACACTGCAGTGATAATAATCTGCCCTTTATTTGAGAACTGGCTTTGAGTCAGAGGTTTGCATAGCTTATCTCCTTACCCATCACAAACAGCCTGCAAGTTAGTAATTATTACTCCCACTTTACAGGTCAGGAAACCAAGCATCCCAGAGGTTAAGTAACTTACCTAAGAACACACAGGTCATAAGTTGGAAGAGTAAAATCGAAACTCAGGTCTTTCTTACCCTGAAGCCAGGGATCTTTACACAGACCACACACGACCACAGATACAACAAATCTAAAATGTAGGCCACTGACTTTCTCAGAGGCCTGCTCATCTTCCTTATCCCAGGCAATGTCATCACTACCCACACTGTCACCCCAGCTGCAGTCCTGGGAAATGCGTTCTCTCTCCCTCGCCCTTAGTGGACTCAGTCACTAAGTCACTTTCCCAGGCTTGACGATCCATCCTGTGCACTATTTGAATATCACTGCATAAGCCCAGGCCTTTTTTTTTTCTTTCAAAGATTGCTATAGTTGTCTGCACACCATGTCTCCCAAATCTAGGCTTGGTTTCTTCTCAATCATTCTCATGATGCTGCCTAAGAAATCTGTGTGAAACACAAATGTGCAAATGTCCCTCCTTGTTGCCTACAGGACATAGTTCAAACTTAGCAGGTGCCACACCACCCTCCTTGACCAGTGGCTGAAAAGCACTCCAGGTCCTTCCTTGTGACTCTGTACTCCTCCTTCTGCCCAGTAATCCAGTCACGTGAAGATTCATCGCTCTCAAACATGCCTGGCTGTATCTCTGTCTCTGGGCCCTTGCATGCCCTAGGCTCTGTCCTCCTGGAATGCCCATCCCTTTGCTTCCCACCAGGCAAATTCCCAACCATCTTGCAAGACCCAGCTCAAATACTCCTCTGTCAGGCCCCTCGAGCAAAGCTGTTCCATCAACATCACTTTCCCGGCACAGGTAAGGATGGAGTATCCTTATCTTACAAGCTCTTTCGAAATGTGTTGCAATTTTTTACAGTCTGCAGTCTTCACTTCCAGACCATTAGCTCCCAGGGACAGACACATGCCTGTTCTTTATTGCATGCTCAGACCAGCACTTAGTAGTCAGTCAAAAATACCTGAACAAGTGAATTAACAAATGAAACCAACTGCATGTGTACACAGAATCTTAATTGCAGATAATTTATTTTTAAAAGTAAATCCAAAGAGACACGTTCCAACTGGTAACAATAGGGCAGGAATAGGTCATTTCTCTTTGTAAACTCTGTATAACGTGCAGCTCAAAGTGTTAGCTGTCGTATGTCCTCAGGAACAGCCTATCATCTCTCATCAAGTATCTCCTCTCACCACCACTAGAGCCATCTATGATTAGGAATTAAGTAGGAATGAAAGGAAAAGTATAAAGATCCGTATCAAATAGTATATTTCCTGGATCCCTAATCCCTGATTCTAGTAGAGATAACCACTAATACTTAACCTGAAGTTTTACGTGGAACAAAAATGATCGAAGAATTACTTCTTAGAGATTATCCTCAGAACTAACTGGGATAGAGTAGAAGGTTCCATTTATCTCCCAGATCAGCTAAACTGGAACACAGAGAAAGTAAACGTTTTTCAGATAGTGCTCTCATTTCTAAGATGTGGGACAAATCCGTGGACATGTAAATACCTAGGAGTGGGACTGTATCTACCAAATGAAGAAACTAAGTAAAGGACCGGCGGGATTGGTGGGATTGAGTACAGCTGCAAACACAGCGAGAGAAGAAACTTGAGGTCGGAGAGTTGAGCTCGAGGCTGGGAAAGTGTGGGCAGGAATGCCTAAATCACCCCTCACTCCGCTCCACCCCAGGGGAAGGCCTAAATCACCACTCACTCCACTCCAGCCAGGCCACATCAGGTCACTCACCTGGAGAAAGCCCTCCTCCCTCCGCCAGAGGAGAAAGTTGACCACAGCTCTCCCAGCCCCTCAACTACATGAAGTTTACATGTAAACGGCCCTTCCCGGGATATGACCACGGAAAGCAGCAGCCCAGTGCCCCCCAGGGACATGTGGAAAGGCAGTAACTGCATTGCCATTCCAAGAAGAGAAGAGGGGAGCCACGGCATTCTTTATTTGCCTTTTCTGGCTTCCTTTCCAAAGAGAAAAGAGAGGTGGGTGACAGCAGCTTGATCATGGAAAAGATCCCAAACGCAGCTGACGTGAACTTCTATCAGGCCTCCTCGCACAAAAGGCCGTATTATGATACACACATAAAACTGTGTGGGCAAGTGTTGGAGGGGCGGTTTTTTTTCCTCCCCAAACTCACTCCCAAGCCTGTGCTCTGAATGCACTTGTGTGTACACACCCTCTGACAGAATAGGTTCTCCTGTTGCCATGGAGCCGAACCCGCAGCAGTTTGGATGTGGGGATCACACTGCTTTTATATTTCTAATAGCAGGAGTAAGAATCATGCATAATATTAACTCTGCTCATGTTTCAGACTCAGTAGCCTGTCTTCCTTGCTACACAAACTCCTTTTTTTTAACTTACTCCTTGTAAAAGGACCACAGTTGAGCACTATTGGCAAACTGCTTATTGCTATTGTAAAAGTCAAATGCTGAAACTTGAGGGCAGGCGTGATCTGTAACAGCGGTTCTCAACTTGTGGGTGGCGACCCCTTTGGGGATCCAATGATCCTTTCACAGGGGTTACCTAAGACCATCCTGCATATCAGATATTTACATTACGATTCATAACAGTAGCAAAATTACAGTTATGAAGTAGCAACAAAAATAATTTTATGGTTGGGGGGGGTCACCACAACATGAGGAACTGTATTAAAGGATCGCGGCATTAGGAAGGTTGAGAACCACTGATCTATAAGCTCTTCTCACCCCTGCTGTTTCTCACAGAGTCTGTAAACCACGTGTAGGGGAGTTTACAACAAATGCAAAATACGAATCAACCCGTATTTAATAAATAGGCTGTAAAACACACAAGACGCCCATAACCAGTTGCTAGCTTCTCCAACATGATAAATCTAATCAGTGTTCATACATTGATTATTACTTTTCAAATAGTCTTCAAGAACCAAAATCATATCTAGAATACTTTTGTAAACATCAATCAATTTCTCCAAGTTCTCCTTGGGTCTCCTTTCAAAGCTCAGCCACCCTATTACCTTACTGTTTGGAAATCAAATAAAGGAATCTAAAAAAAAAAAAAGGAAACCAAAGTGATTTCCTAGAATGACCTCCACATCTACTCTGATCCTCATTTTTGGACTTTGCATCTCCTAAGAAATCAGTGATTTGACTTCTGCGAAATCAAGTGCAAAGGAGTTAGATAAAACGATTCTAATTTCCTACCTGGAAATCTTTGGGTCCTAGTCACACATTCTCATAATCTCAGGCCTCAATTTCTCAGGCACACTCTCCAATCTGCTAACAAGTTGTGTATTACGACTTCTCCTCCCACAGTGTATATATACATTGCAACTTGACTACGAAAAGAATAATGACCTTAATGTTAATCAGAGCATCGGAACTGAACCTCTCAGTTTGACCAATGAGCATGCAAACACGTGGAGGAGGGAGAGGCAAAACCAGCGGGTGAGATGTTGCTCCAAGCCACACAGGAGACTAGAGTGCTCAGCAAATAAAATTGTAAGAGTCAGAAAAATAGTTTCTGAGCAACAAAATAAACAGTCCTGGCACTGGATGACAACCCAAATCATAAACATCCATGACTTAATCCATCGGTGAAATATGCAGACACTTCCTCACTTCAAGGAATAAAGTTTCTCCCCTTAAGTGTGGGCTGACTTTACAGGAATAGAATATAAAAAGAGAAAGTGGTGAATTTACAGGGGAACCACCTGGCAGACTCTATCTTAACCCAGTGGCAAGGCATATTGACGTGATATTCCTTCCAAGTATCCTGGGAACCTCCTAAACTGACAACCCCAGTCTACAAAATTTCTGGCCAACACCTTTCAAAACCATCAGTCTCATCAGAAAGAAGTAGAGCGCGTCATTGTATACTACGTACGCTATGGCAGCACACATCGCATCGTATATCCTATGACGTTAAATATTTTTAAAGTGACAAGCTAATTATTCATAATACTAACTAAACTTCTCAGGCAAACCAAACCATTCTTTAAAACTATTAAATAACCACTCAAATGGACCGGCCTTTTTAAATGGTAACTTTGCATGGTTAGTAATTTTTCTGCTTTGAGTTTGAGGCGTCCAGAACACTTCAGAATGACAGCTTCAAATGATGTACCCGTCAGTGCTTTCTCATCACAGACAGTACATATGTGTGCATGTTTTCACTACGGCTAGCAACAACGGTGGCTGTTGTTGATGTTTCTGGAAACTACAGCAGAACCTCTGTAAGTTGACCACCCACAGGACGAACTGGTCAACATACAGAGGTGGTTAACATAAAAAACACGTGGTGCATGTCCGGTCTATGAAAATTGGGTCAACTTAAGGAGGTGGTCAATGCAGGGAGGGGGTCAGCTATGGAGGGGGCACTGTATTTAAACAGGCTCGCGCTCTCTCTATTTCATTGGCCCAAGAATGCTGACAGTAGGTACTCAGGACCTTCTGAGCACCCGAGTCATACACCCCACCCTACTTGAGGACAGGCATTCCCCAGCCTCTTGGCAGGGTGCCAGCAACCACAAGGGCCCACAGGGCGGGTGGAGAACTGATGAATAAAATGATAAATATTTGTGATGAAACAGGATGTCAGAGACAGGGAGGTGGGGGAAGAGGAGAGGAGACATAATATCCCAACTACTGAACTACTGAAGCAACTCTGAAACTTCTCACAGCCTTCCCTTAGTGTAAAACTGGAAGCTGTAAACAGATCTTTTCTCCAGAGTTTTCTCCTTTATTACAAAGAATTTGCAGAATTTCTACTCTACCACACAACATCACCCAGACTCAGCATTACACCCCCAACAGATGTCATGATTGTGCACTGAAAACGCTTCGAAAGATGATGTGAAAATAAAACTTTCTCAGGCCACAGAACCCAACATTTCAACAGGTCTGCCCTTGCTATTGATTGAACATACACTTTAATCCACTATTTTCCCTCTCATCTATGCCACTTAGCAACAATAATCATTTACAGTCTCAGGATGTTTCTGGTCAACAGCACATTCAGGAAATTCTGAAATAAAACATGGCACTTCCCTTATACAGAGGGTCTAAACTCAGAGCCTTCACTTTTAAGGGCTCTCAATACTGAGCGCTAATGAGTCAAATGGTTCCCATTAATCACAAACTGATTCCAGCATCTGATATCAAGGCTCAATGAAATGAAACAAAAAGGTGAAATTTCCACTATGGTAACAGTCTCTTGCCCTCACTTTTAAAGAAAGTATTACCAACCAGGATGTCCCCATGGAGCCCACAATACTCATCTCTCTCTCATCTATTTCACTCTTCTCTTGCTTTATTGCTTATACTGCACCAAAACAAAGCAATATATACATAGATATATATGTGTGTGTGTGTGTATCTAAAATTAAAGCCCACCTCAGTGGCAGTATGCTACTTTCAATTCATCTCTGAGGATCCTCCTCACCCATGTGCTGTCAGTGACAGGTCATTTTGTGACACAGACAGGGAGACAGAACACCAGCATGGGGTGAGGAATGAGGATGGGGTAGGGACGAAACAGACTAAATATAAATATAAAACTCTACATCAATATAAAACCTAAACTTCTAGTAGCTTTTATATTTACATTCTCACTTTGCCTTGTCTGAGTTTCAACTAGTGTTTGGCAAATAGCTCTAAGTGAAGAAGTAGGAAATTATACCAATGAACTTGAGGACACACATCCTACTTTTGTTTTCCTCTTGCTATATTAAATCATCCCCAAACAGGATCTCTCCATCCTGTTCATGCACCTCTCTTTAAAGATTATTTCTGGAAAATCAGAATGTTAGCAGTTAACATTTTGTAAACAATGAACGACAAGGTGAGAGTGTCGTATATACTTTTCTTTAATACTGTATTAGAGGCTTCCCCGTAAATCTCTTGTTTGTGCTGCACCACATCAAACTTGAAAAGGAAAAATAAAGCCTATGAGAAAACATAGTGGGTACAGTATCAAACAATAATAACAACAACAAAAATAGCCAGGCATTGTGATGGGCACCTGTAGTCCCAGCTACTTGGGAGGCCGAGGCAAGAGAATCACTTAAGCCCAAGAGTTTGAGGTTGCTGTGAGCTGTGATGCCACAACATTCTATCAAGGGTGACATAATGAGACTCTGTCTTAAAAAAAAAAAAAGAAAAGAAAGAAAAGAAAGTAGGCGACCCAATAAAACTGATCACATTATCAAAGAAAGAGACGAGCAGCCCTTTGTAACCAATCAAAAGAAAAAAAACACGTAAGAACATCTCTAACAATACTGACATATCACAGGATAAAATTATATGAATGTTACTATATAAAATTATAGAACGTTACTAGATAAAATTATATGAATGTTCCATAATTATATGAAAATTATATTATGAATGTTATTCTTTCATTTGTTTTCATCTATCCCAAAATTTATCCTTAGATTTTCTAATTGTGTCAGTTCAATCTGACATCCCCACACTACTATTTATCAGTTAAATAGCCCTGGCAAACTGTGGTTTTCCTATCTCCTGACCTGAGATAACAGTAGGCTGATGGTCATAAGTGTGTAACAAGCACGATGCCTCTCCTTTTATGAATTATTAAAACCAACTCAATAATTAATTTTCTTAATTAGTTTTGATTATTTTGATTTTACAGTATTTTTGATATAATAATTATCTTCTAAAACCATTTACGGTGAAACAGTCTTTCATTAACTTTTTTAAATGCTCCTTTCACTGTATAAACTACTAGAAGACATATTGAATTCTTATCTCTAAATCAGAGTTGAGAAACATACTGCCCAACTATCTGCCAACAAAGTAAATATTTATCTGATACTTTAGATTACTTAAAAATAATGGTAAAATTATTTATGTCAATAAAAAACTGTTGAAATGGATTATCAATTCCAAAGTACGTCCCAGTTACATAATAGATCTGAGCTTCAGAAGAAAAAACCAACAAGGAGTAATTTAAACAATCAGTGACAGTCTGCTAAAATTATTTTTGCAAATGACCAATAATTTGAAACTACATTTTTTTACATCGTTATTATTACTTAAATTTTAAAATCAAGACACTAGAAAGTAGTATTATAAATGCTCAAAAACTCATGGAAAAATGATTACTAAACATGAAGGGTTTTTAAAGTACTGAATACATAGATATAATTATTTTTGTTTTTAAAACCAAAATTTAAGTGCATTTCTTAATTTACTAGCCAGATTTACTGTATTTGGAAGTTCTTAGATGTGGTTTTTACCTACTTTCTAAATTCTCAATCTGTAAATCTACATCTTATCTCTAAATATTATATAATTTATTTGACCCTCTAAATATGAAAGACAAAAATTGATGAATAAGCCCCTCTACCTTGGTCATTCCAGGATTCTAGAATATATAAACCCATGTGATTCAAATCCAGCTGACAGGAGACCCAAGAAGCAATGAAAATAAGGATTAAGACAACTTCCCTGTCTTTATAACTTTCAAATCACTTTGAAAGCATTCATGAACAACTAACCTGAAATAGACAAACTAGATGAGACTAAGCTAAAATTATTAAACTTATAAAATAACAAAACAAAAATTAAGTCATATTGAGAAACTGCAGAATCAAGTAAATATCTAAGGAACGAGAATTAACATTTAAAATGTATAAAGAGCTCTAAGAAGTTTATTTTTCATCAACAAGTAGGAAATAAATTAGAAAAGATGCGTGAATTTAAAAAGAAGAAAGAAATGTTAATTTAAAAAGAAACCTCACTAATTACTTTTACAAATGCAAACCAAAATAACAATGCGGTGAAAATCTTGACATTGGTACGATTCTGATAAAAACAGAAAGTGATCTGAAAATAGAGACCATGCCGGAAAAACATCAAATATTCAAAAATAAGGAGATTTTTAAGAAAATTGTAATCATTAAATTAGATCAAAATTATACAGCCATTAAAATTAGGATATGGAAATTAACAAAACTTAAGTGTTCATAAAAGTATGATTCTGAAAGTAAGGATTATATCAATATCATCATTATAACTATTTCCAAGGTGTGAATGTGAGCAAAGATCAAAGACTTTACAAGGAAAAATTTTAAACCAACTTGATGCATTGTAAAAAGTGACAGGATAGTTGTGTCTTTTCCTTGTGACATACTATTCCTTGTGTGACAAATTAAAAACTTTACAAGAACAAAGAAATCACAGTAATCTAGTCAGCTCCAAAATAAAATCTCTCAAATGCACCAACCAGCACCTACCATCAAACAATGACTGACTATTCATTGCTCAGAAGAGTTCACCAGTGGTCAGATCTCTGTAACCAAAGCAAGGCTCACATTCTACGTAAAAGGAGACTCACGCAGCCACGTTACGTCCCTATTCTTGGAACCATTAATCCATGCCTTGGTATTTAAAAAGCTTACTGTCTAGTAGATGGGTTAAGGATTGTTCATTTATATCCTTTTCATTGTGCCACATCTATTACTTCTGCAGGAGTTCACTACACACTACCAATCACATTGTCTGAATATAGGCAGTTCTCAACTTACAAACACCTGACGGAAACCAAAAATAAAACCGGCTGCTGCTGTCCCTGGGTTGTCACCTTCTAGCACCACAGTGGTCTTGCTTTTACCCCCAGAGAGACTTCCACATTGTAAAGAAATCTTAAATGTTTTAGAGCAATTGAGGCGAAAAGAGATCAAAGCAGTAAAAGCAGGACCAGTTCGGGAAATCATACAAAGCTGGTGCCTACCTTCAGGGGTATTCAATAAACAGTTGATGAATGAAGGAGCAAATTTCCACCTTCACTGATATTAATTTAGCCTCATTACTTTGACCCTTTTCTATTCTAGCAGCCTGTTAAAAGACCTCTTTCTTAGCTCCTGATTCATGGAGCCAGAGCTCAAGAAGGGACTGAAAACCCAAGAACAAACAGCAGTGATCAACACACTGTCGGCTGAGTAGGTCTCAGGAAAGGGTCCTCGCCCAGGACCAAACCCGAAAGGTCTGTGCACGAAAGTGCAGGCAGAGAGCACACACTACACAGAGTGACGAGACAACAAGCGGTTAAAGAAAGTTGGAAGTTGAAGGTCTAACCAAGCTTGGTAACAAAGATGCCAAACAAGAAATCAGAGAAACAGAGTCTCAGCGTGACACAATGGTAAAGACAGCATCAAGGTGTGGGGGGCTAGAGATGACCTTGAGAACCCCCAGCCCAAGGGCCAGTTTGGGGTTCTGCTCCATTTTCACTTTGCTGGCCCTTAAAGAAGCAGAACCATTTTCAACATATTTGAAGTCTGGCAACTTCTCAATTTGTTTCACCCTATGCATTGCTAACTCATCATTCATCTTCTAAAGTTTTTTGGAACTCTCCTTTGGCTTCTTACTAACTGAATTAGAGAAATCAAAGGAACTTCAAGTTCATGAGAACTGAAAGGGTTTTTAGTTCAACAACCCAATAAACAGGGTCAAGCGACTTCATGCTCTCATCCAAGTTCCATCAAACTATGGTCCAGACTAGACTACTTCTGATTCTCAAATCCTACCCCTGTGCATTTCCTGCCTCCTGGCTTTCACCCATAACCACTATGCTGCACAACTACAAAGGCCCCCACTTATATCATCATCTATGTGGAGGGTTCCCTCAATAATTTAGTGATATATGGCCAGGCATGGTGGCTTATGCCAGTAGCACATTAGGAGGCCAAACCAGGATCGCTTGAGGCCAGGAGTTCAAGGCCACCACAGGCAATAGTGACAGCAGGTCTCTACCAAAAATAAAACTGGCTGGTCATGATGGTGCAAGTCTGTAGTCCTAGCTACTCAGGAGGCTGAGCCCCAGGAGTTGGAGGTTGCTGTAAGCTATTAAGACAACACTGCACTTTAACCTGGTAACAAAAACACTGTATCAAAAAAAAAAAAAAACTGATCAGACACCAAGGAGAGGCCAACAGACGAGGGAAGCCATTTTTCTGCAATGGAATTAAATGACCAAGTGGGTTTTTCCTTTGTTGCAAACTGGGAATGTTTTTCCTTTGACTCCACTATCCAGTTCAGGATGCCTCGATGTGTTGTTTAACATTTGTCAACAGGCCACAGGACTCAAAATTGGAAGAATGAAGAAGACTTTTTAAAAAGATCTGGACTTTTCCTTATGACTTGGAATCCATCTTTGTCTTGTATAACTAGGTCATAGCACACCATTAATGTCA
>CAUYQV010099468.1:0-55612 GCA_963574575.1 Galagoides demidoff | reverse complement strand
TGATTCTTCTGCATATGGATATCCAATTTTACCATCGCCATTTATTGAAGAGACTATCCTGTCTTTACTGTAAGTTCTTGCCAACACTGTCAAAGATAAATCACCAAATGTGTAGATGTGGGTTCTCTATTCTGTTGCCCTAGGCTATGTGTTTGTCTGTCTGCCAGTGCCATGCTGTTTTGGTTACTAAGCTCTGTAGGATAATTTGAAGTCAGGTAAAATAATTCCTCTGGTTTTGTTTTTTGTGCTCAGGATGGCTTTGGCTATTCTGGGTCTTTTGTAGTCTCATAAAAATGTTAGGATTATTTTATTTTATATATAGCCATTGAAGAAATCCCTCAGCTTTTGTTTGTCTGGGAAAGTCTTTTTATTTCTCCTCCAAGTTTGAAGGAGATTTTTGTAGGACATCTAGGGCTAAACTTTGTTCCTTCAACACTTTGATATGTCACGCTCTCCTAGCCTGTGTGGTTTCCACTCAGAAATCTGTGCCAGATGTGTCAGAGCTCCTTTATGTGTTTTTTGTCCTTTTTTATTGGTTCCCTTAGGACCTTTTAAGAGACTCCCTTGGGAGTTCGATTATAAAGTGTCTTGGGTAGCTTGTTTGGGAAGGACAATCACTGCAGGCTTCTCTTCTCCCACCTTGGGCTATCCTATCGTCCCACCTGCTGTTTTACCTTCAACTGCCTCCTATATTTAGGAATATAGGTGTAGATATTATTTAGTTCTTTCAAATCGAGTCAAGAATGTAGTATATTTATTTTTAGAAATAAGGAAACAAAATTTGGTGAAATTGCCGTATTGAGTGAGTTCTCCAGAAACCAGATGCCAGGGTGGAGTTAGTAGAGATTTCCTGGAGGTAACACCTGTGAACAGTGATAGTGATAGCAGGTAGGATCAGGCAGAGACAGGAAAGGCAAGGCAGAGGGAGCAGGATTAGATGGAAAGAGCCTCTGACTGCACTGCAGCTTTAAGATTGCCCAGAAAGGAGTCCCATGTTGGGCAGCCCTGGCCAGACACTATGAACTCCACACTGTGCCCAGTTATTGCCTGAGGGCTGCCTGGGAAGTGTGTAGCCTCAGTGCCAATGCTCTAGTGGGTCTGAAAGTCACTGTCATTGGAAGTTATCCGGGAAATGCCCTTCTCATAGTGAAATGGCAAGTTCTTTTCTTGAAGGGAAATCGGTGGTGCATAACCATGGCCCCCACAGTTACTTAATGCCTCAGAGCTGAGATGTCAGCTTAGGCCTATCATCAACACCTTTGCCTCCCCGAGTGGGAAGATCATCATTAATGTCACCATTCCTTCCAGCTTTGCTCAGTGTTCTTCTGTGTGGCCTTCTTTGCTGTGCCCAATTGCCTCGAAAATTGCTTATTAGCAATGAAATCTGTGTTTATTTTAGAATTTACTGTAAACACATAATGCTGTGTATCTCCAAATGTCATAAACCTGAGAGGTAGAGGAACAGGCAGATGAGAACAGAAAAGGGATTCTACTTAAAACATAGTCAGTTTCCCAGCTGGATGGTGTCCCCATGTATTCATTCTTTAAACTTAGCCATTATCTACTGTCTGATTGTATTTTAAAGTGGGGTGGGGACATACTAGGTGATGGCAATAGCTTGGCTAGATCGAAGGAGGATGGAGTACACCAGAGAGCTGTGAGCAGACAGGAGGCTGCAAGCCTGGTTGGAGTGGAAGGATTTATGAGGGGCAGTGAAGGTAAATGGGAGAACCATGGATGCTGCCAAAGGAGGTAATACTTGATGGAATAGGTAAAATGGAGCCAGCAACAAAGTTAACACAACAGGGGAGGATTTTCTTGATTAAATGTGTTCCTCAGGCCTCAGGAGGTGGAGATATATTCTTCCTTTGGGAAGTTCCATAGCTCCAACATGCACATGCTCCAGGTAAAGGGATATGGAGAAGGTGGAGCCCCACCTGTCTGCTCACATCTCCACTCCTTCCTCCTCAGAATACCGAAAGCTCCACAGAGCACTGCCAGAAATCAACATCTCCCCTAGATTTCACTTCTTCAGCCCAAGTCTAGATTGTAATGGAAACTATGAGAACAGGCACAATGAAGTCCCCATGCCATCTCTGATGATGCCCACACCAGAATTCCAGAAAACTTGCCTTTCCTATAGTTTCATTACCCAAAGCCAAAGGTCAATTAGACAATTCAAGAGAAAAGTTGTTTTGATTAGGGTGTCATTGGTTTTCTGTTTTGTATGTGGCCAATAATCTACATCATCCCTACTGAAAAACCTCAGGGAAGCATAGCTTGATTGGCATGGAGAGGCTGCAGACCAAACTGAACCTGAGGGCTTGACCTTCCATCCAGCAAAGGCCAGTTGGAGTGCTATGGTGGATAAGGAGAAATGATTCTCTTAGCCCTTAGAGTTCTGTTTATTAATTTCTTGAGACAAGTAGTTAAACATATTTCTCAAATCACAACTCTGAAATGATGCTTAATAAAGTTTTCTGACCTTTATTTCCTCACGTGCAGCTACCCGCACTGGAGGCTGCTGGGTTCCTCTTCATCTTCACAGATGTTCTTATGCATTTCAGGCACAAGAAAAATCTGAGCAGGATGCAGACTCTGGTGAAAAAGCTTCAGCTGAAAGTGCAAAGCTAGAAGCAGCAGAAGGAGGTGGCAGAAAGTGCCTGGGGCAGTTGCAGCCTGATGGATTTCCCAGCATTATTTTTGATTAAGGGAGCTATGTGGCCCCGAGCTAGGCAAGCAGCTTGTTAGAAAGGACCAGTTTGCTTAGTGTCTGCTTATTCTGTGTTTTTCTCTCAACTTAGAATTATCACCCATGGTAAAAATGTGTGCTACTTTTCCCTCTAGGAAGCCAGAGCTCTCTCCTTTGACCTTGTAGTTACACCCAAACATGTCCACCACAAGAAACTAGTCAAAAGCAAAGTGTCCTGTAGGGATGGCAAATTTTTAGAAGAGTAGTCACCCCAGCGCCTCCCTCACCTCCAAACCTTAGGTGAACATACACATGATTCACAGGACTTTCTCTTGATGATCCTGGCACATACATGTGAACAAAACCATTATTACTTGAAATGTACTTGCCATCCCTGAGTTTATATTCATAGCTACGTGGAATGTAATTAAGTGCCATAGATATTGGTTTATACTTAGTAATATCTCTTGAGGAGTTTAAAATTGATTCTTTAAGTGATTTTGGCTAAAATAGGTCTAAATAATTACTTGTTAACCCATACAATTTTAGAAATAAGCCCCATCTATCAAAAGGTAGACTAGGATATTAAATGGGTTACAAAGCCAACAGCTGTGGTTATTTTACCATTTACCAAGTCTCTGAATGCAATCCAGCATCCAGCTGATGAAAAGTGCCAACCAGGTTCTGAATTTCCAGGGAACAAAAGTTATAAAAATGGATCTTGCGCCTGCCAGAAAATCTGAATCCTTATATATCATATCAAAATATGATATTCCATTCAATACACACAAGTTTAGATTCCTTTCACATTTTTCAACTTTCTCATCTCAGAGCAGGAAAAATTGACTACATAGGCACAGAGAATTTTTTTATTATTATTTTTATAGGGAGCACAAGCCAATCAATATCTTTCCAAGTATAAGCAGCAGCAACATGAGTTGAATGAAGCCAAGGAAAGGGCAGAGGGGGCAGAATCTGAAGTCAATAAACTCAAGATTAAAGCAAAAGTGTTTGGGGAAAAGGCATGGCATCTGTAACTCTGTTCTCTTAAATCACCTGTGTTTAGGAGCACATCATGCATAGACCAGTATAGTAAGAAACTTTTCTCTTTAAAAGCTTTTTTAAAAACCAACAGTATTTCCAATAAAATCTTCTTATATTTCCTAAGTTATATTTTCCCAGGTAGAATGAAGTGCTCAGTGTTTAAGTAGGAGGCACGTAGTTTAAATTTCTCAAATGCTTAATTCCATGTTAATTTGTAAGCTGTGGGCTTTAGGACCTGACTTATTTGTGTAGAATAGTCAAAAGTCCACGGAGTAAAGATGATTTTAAAAATCACAGATGGATCTGCCTTCAATTCCAAATGAACTTTTTCCATGGCAGTCACGTGCATGACTTTGTACTGTGTTAGTAAAGAGACCAAAAGGAAAGACGTTTAAAATTGAGGCAGTGAAGGAAAACACAATAATACTGCTTTTTATTTCTGATTTTTCCCTAAAACACAGAGAAAAGATCTTTCTACATCTGTGGTCCATGAAATGGGTGTTCTAATCCAATGGTAGAGGCCACTGCCCTTCAGGGACAAAGAACACTGAGTTAAAAGTCTGGAGGGGCAGGGGCAGGGTCGCCTCCGCTTCCTTGTTGAGATTTTCCCAGGAACACAGTTTTTAAATCAGGTCTGGCTTTAGAGGAAAGGAGATTAGGTAATGTGATATTAGCTCTGAGTGTAGTTCCTAGCACGGAAAAGCATCATCATTTCATTTTTAAAAATTTGGTTCATGCCTATCCCTCTTTCTTGTTATAAATCACTAATAAGTCTATAAGTTGATAGGGTTGCCTATAATATATGTAAATAGGGAGGTCAAAAGATCTCTTTTGAAGGACAGACCAAATGTTGATTGCATTAAATATTTTTAGATCTAAATATGAGAAGCATGAATCATCGGCAGACTCCACAAGTTCCTTACTGATGCCTGAATAGCTGTCTCAAGGATAAGTCCCGATGAAGAGGTCCAGTTAAATGGTTTGACCTCTGGCCTCAATTTGAACAGTGTGACACCACTGGATTTAGGGTCTTCTGCACAGAGCTGCCCACAGCCCCATCTAATGATTTGTATAGGGAGGTGCCGCCCGTGTGCTGCAGTTGCCCTCAGCGGCAGGAGGTCGAAGGGCCTCCAAAACAGATGCCATGCCTTTGATTTTGTCACAGTTATTTCCAACAAAGAATATAGCCAGTGAAGCAGAAATTGCTTTGGAGAAGCCAGAGAGGAAAAGGAAAACCTTTCTTAGGAATACAACGACTAATTCTTTCCCATTCACAGAAAAAAACCTGAAAATCCTTTGACTGTCATAAACACAAGAGAAAGGTTTTCTGAGAGGATTGTGTGTCCAGACTGTGAAGCAAACTGGGATGTGGCTGCAGAATCTTTTCCCTCCTGGGGTCAGCTGAAGAGGGCGCTGCCTTCACTGGCAAGGGTAAGGCAGGCAGAAAATTGAGTGACCAAGCAGGCTCTTGGGGTGAATTACTGGCGTCTGCTTTCTATAATGCAGATAATTGCCTCAATTCCCTGCCTCCCTTTGAAGTTAATGAAGAGTTGGCTAAGGCAGGCTTACCTCCGGAAAGGCCTCAGCTTGGTTCTGGGCATGTGTTCCACAGTCAAAGTTGCAGGAATTTCACAGAACAAACTGACGTTTTGTTTTTCCGGTTCAAGAAGAATAAGCAGTCTCTGCTTTTGAAGGACTAATGGGGATTTTTTGATCCTGAAATGCAAGTAAACTACCTTCTGATATTTTACATGAAAGATTAAATAGATGCAAGAATCTTTTAAATTCTGGTAAGAAATGAATACTTGATTTGTTGTCTGTATTGTCTCTTAATGAGTAGGACTTGATGATGTCCTTAGACCAATCATGCTCCGTGGGGACTAGGGCATTTTGCTAAATGGCTATTACTGTAGTGAACTTTGAGGCATCCCTATATCCATGAATCTGTGTCTTTAGCCAGCAATGGTAAAAGCTGCTAAAATTTTCTCTTAGCACTTTGAACTTGTAGGTGAAACCTTGCAACAACTTGAAAATTTTACCCAGGACAAAAACGTGAGATCAGTGACAGTTGCACAGACCCACAGTTCTTCGAGTTCCTCCTACTCTCCCCCTCCAGCTTTGCAGAGTCCTGGCCAGGTATATGTGTAGCTTCACGGCAATGGGCACAAGTTCCTCCTGCAGGTCACCCACGGCATTGCCGCGGAGGACAGGAGAGACACACATGAGTTCCCTTTGTTCTAATGGACTCGCCTTCCTGACCACTGGCACAGCCTACCCAGTGCAGAGGGAGAAGCCTGGCATAGACTTCTGCACCAGCAGTTCTGTAAAGTTGGATCTCTGTAATAAATCCTTATTCTCTGTCATTCTCGCTGGTCTACCTCTATGACCCAACCCCAACTCATAGATTATTAATTCAGGGGTTCAAGGACCCAGGTTCTTTCTTGTCTGACATTCTCAGTGGTATTGGCCTTAGTCTTTCAATTTGTCCCTCTTAAAGAAAAAAATATCAAGAAATATCTTCCTGGAATCAACCCTCTGGATAACTTTCCTTCCCATCCTACTGATCAAATTTCTTTACAGGCCTCTGCTGAGCCAGCCCAGTGGCAAGAGTGCTACAGTTGCCAGGTTTGGCTCAGATTAAGGCTGATCCTGCCCCAGATCAGGTCCATTCTGAGAAATATGAGTCAAATTCAAGTTTTGTGATAGGGGGTGGAGTGGGTGTCACAGCCACAGAGTGAACTATCTGGGGTGTCTATCATGCTGTATCTAAATTGGTGGCCTCCTTCTTACCATTTCAAACCAGTGAGAAAATATTGGTATTAAGTTAAAATACTTAACTGATAATCTAAAATACTTAAGATATTTTTTTCTAGAATACCAATTTTAAAAAAGCCTTCATAAAAATAAGTTTGAAAGTATCCTTTGAGAAGCCAATATTTACATATAGAAAACGTCTCTATATCCTAAGCCGGTTCTTAGAAATTTGCTGTTGTCACACTGCCAGTCCTGAAATTGGAATGCGATTATTTCTCCATACCCAGCCACACTATCATCAGACTTCACATTGGGAACACATCATACAATATTTAATAAATTAGAGTTGGATATCTCACTTGTTTCCTTTTATTTAAATTGTGTCCAGGATGATGAGGAAGCAGATCTCAATGGAGTACCTGTCATAACATTGTAGCAAAAACTTAGCATTAACAAAATCATGTACAAGGTACAGAATTGTGACTCTGAGGTCAGCTGATGGAGAAAATTAGACCAGATGGCACTTATACCCCAATTCAGAGTTTGTTTCCACCAATAAACTATAGGTTCAAAATCTTGATCAACTAAGTCACAAAAAGCCCGGTTATAGTGGCAACTTCATAAGCATTAACAATAGATTATTACTTCTACATAAGCTGATGATTAAAATTAAGGAGAACGTATCATCACGTCTTCGGGACTCTTTTCCTCCTTGCATAAAAATTTGGAAATCTAAATTTATCCCAAAGCTGATTAACAATATGTCAACTGAACTAGAAGAGTTTATCAAATTATCTTCATGACTAGAATCACTACACTATGAAAGCCTGGTGTTGTCAGGCATAATTCAACTTGAGAAATGTTAATTCTTGGGTTGATTTTGGCCTCTTTCCCTAAGTGTTCTTGCAAATTCTGACATTCTTACTCATTGGGGTCCTTAAGATTCATCACACTAAATCCAGTTGATTACTCTGATATAACCATTTATGTAAAACTAGAGTAAAATATCTTCTTAAGTTGTCTTGGTTTCCTCTCTCGCCTCCTTCTGTCTTCCTTCTCTCTCTCTCCTGTCTTCCCCCTCTTCTATACTTTCTCTCTCTTCTCCACTCTCTCCCCTCTTCTCACCTCAGTGCTGCTCTGCAGCCTTCCTCCCCCCACCAATAAAGACCTTTTGTACAAAAAAAAAAAGTTGTCTTGGTTTCTAGGCCCTGGTTTTTTACCTTTATTCACAAAGGTGACTTCTACACCTACCTGTTCTCCTGCTCATTATCAGTTGATATTTTTTTGAAAAGTAAATTTCAGATTAATATGAGGGTGGAAACCACCAGATCAAATATTTTGTTAGGTAGAGTCTCTCTTGTGGTTATGTCCCCCACACAAAATGTTTTCTGAATGCCTCCACCCCATGCCCATTCAGTGAGAATACCCCAAACCCTCCTCCTCCCCTGTTACCCTTGCCCTCAACTTGAAATGAGTTCTCCTTTTTGAGCATGCCTTAGCTCTTTACTGG
This sequence comes from Galagoides demidoff, assembly GCA_963574575.1. NCBI lineage: Eukaryota > Metazoa > Chordata > Mammalia > Primates > Galagidae > Galagoides > Galagoides demidoff. Next base: position 47,612 of record CAUYQV010099468.1, on the reverse strand, counting down.
CTTCATATTAGTATTGAGTACATTGGATATTTGCTTTTCCATTCTTGTAATACTTTACTAAGAAGAATGTATTTCATCTCCATCCAGGATATTACAAAAGATATGAAGTCATCATCTTTTTTATGTCTGAATAGTATTCCATGGTGTGCCTGCACCAGAATTTATTATCTATTCCTGAGTTGATGGGCATTTAGGTTGTTTCCATGTTTCAACAATATAAATTGAATTGTGACAAACAATCTAGTGTAAAAGACCTTATGATAAAATGATTTTTCTTCTGGGAAATGCCTAGTAGTGGGATTGCAGGTTTAAATGGGAGGTCTAATTTGAGTTAGACCTTTGAGGATTCTCCATACTTCTTTCCAAAGAGGCTGTATTAGTTTGCAGTCCCACCAGCAGGGTAAAAGTGTTCCCTTCTTTCCACATCTACTCCAGCATCTGCAGTTTTAGGATTTCGTGATGTGGACTAATTTTACTGGGGTTAGGTGATATCTCAGGGTGGTTTTCATTTGCGTTTCTTTGATGATTAGAACAATGAACTTTTTTTCATATGTTTGTTGGCCATTCAGCTGCCTTCCTTAGAGATGGTTCTATTTATGTCTCTTGCCCAGTGATATATGGGATTGTTAACTTTATTTTGGTTAATTTCAGCTCTCTGTAGATCCTAGTTATCAAGCCTTTGTCTGATCTATAATAAGTAAATATCTTTTCCTATTCCGAAGGTTGTCCACAAATCAGTAGCCTTTGTATATGCCAACAATAGTCAAATTGAGAAGCTAGTCAAGGATGTAATTCCCTTCACAGTAGCTTCCAAAAAAATGAAATACCTAGGAATATACTTAACAAAATAGGTGAAGGACCTCTACAAAGAAAATTATGAAACACTAAGAAAAGAAATAGAAGATATTAAATGGAAGAACATCCCATGCTCATGGGTGGGAAGAAGCAACATTGTTAAAATGTCTATACTTCCCCAAAAATCTATAGATTCAGTGAAATTCCTATTAAAATACCAACATCATACTTTCAAGATTTGGAAAAAATAATTCTTCATTTTGTATGGAACCCCCCAAAAGCCATATAGCCAAGGCAATTCTTAGTAATGAAAACAGAGCTGGGCCATCACCCTCCCAGACTTTAGGTTATATTACAAGTCCACAGTGATCAAAACAGCATGGTATTGGCACAAAGAGAGACAGAGACAGTTGGAACTTAATAGAAAACCATAAGATGAAACTAACATCTTACAGCCACCATATCTTTGATAAACTAAACAAGAGCACACGCTGGGGAAAAGAATCTTTATTCAATAAATGGTGCTGGGAAAACAAGATAACATGTAAAAGATTGAAACTGGACCCGCACCTTTCACTACTTATAAAAATTGATTCAAGATGGACAAAAGATTTAAATCTAAGGCATGAAGCAATAAAAATCCTTGAAGAAAGTGTGGGGAAAACACTTGAAGATATTGGCCAGGGGAAAGACTTTCTGAAGACGATGTCCATGGTAATTGCAACAACAAAAGAAAATAAATAAATGGGACTTAATTAAACTGAAAAGCTTCTGTACAGCTACGGAGACAACAAACAAAGCAAACAGATGTCATTTTGAATCGGCTCCTAGTGACAGACATTTCTTCTGAGTTCTTGGTGGAAGCTTCAGGGTACCCTCTTGGGCTGACGAATGAGGTAGTACTCTTCTAAGTTGAACTGGAACTTAACATCCAGGTGTTTGTACCTTCATTGTAGGTAGGAGATCAGTGAATGTTGTCTTGAAGAGTAAATGTGATACCATAAAAAAAATGGTCACAAGTCCTAACAGTAGTAAAATTGCCTGTTCTGACAAATTTTTGCCTGGGATTTCAGTGAAGAAAGGAGCGATGAAGTCACTGGATATTAAGGATGCTGGTCATGTGTTGTCACAGTCTTCACTTCCTGTAGTGGATGGATATTGGGAAAGAGCCTAGAACCAAGAAAAATGAACTTTAAATGTCTGTTTGATACTAGTGGTCTTTTTCAGGGAGGGGGTGTGGTGGGGAATTGAGTAATTTATAATTAAAGATCCATGAGACAGTTATAAAATAAGTAGCTGAGTCTTATGGGTTAATTTTAATCTCCCTGGAGGTGTTAACAGTGGAAAAAAGTTTATCCTACTTCTATCCCTTCTAGCCTTTATTTATAGGATTAATGAAATACACAAATAAAGGAAGGTAGCAAAAAGGAAGTATACAATCAAACTAATCTGTAAGAGAATTGTCACTCGCCAAGGAGCCTAGAAGTGGCTGGAAAAGTATGGAAGGTCAACTGTCTGTATTTGTGCAGAAACTAGAGCTGGTCCTTCACTACATCTGTATTTGTGTTTCTGTCCCCTTCTACACAATCTCATGTTCCATGCCCTATAAGAATAAGCATGTTGTCACCTGGATTTGCTCAATGCCACTTCAGATCTTTTCTACAAATAGCAATAGGAGATGAGAAGAGCAACCACTTATTTAGGCAAGTAGAGCCTGTTTAATTATAGACATGAGGAAAAACCTAATTGTATTTTTTCTTGCTATATTATCTAGCAATCCTTCCTGCTGTTTTTTTAATCTATAAAAGTCTTCTGTGATGATATGTGAATCAGTCAGAACTTCAATTACCTTTTTATAGTAGCATCTTTATACTAAAAATGGCTTGGTAAAGAAAATTATGTCTTACCATATTTTCTTCTGCATTATCAGTATTGCTAGCTCTCTCGTCAGTAGACACAGGTCTCCTTCCTATAAGAAAAAGGAATTTTCGAATTTCTTTGTAAACACTGAAATTCTTTTATTCTTGTTCTCAATATAATGGTATTAGAATCACCTTGGTCACTTCTCCTTTCTTGTCTTTCATTTAACAAATGGCCATAAATATATATTCAGTATAGAAACACATCATCAGAAAAGCAGTAAGTTTGTATGGATGATATGGTCCCCCAAAGGGAGGAACAAAATCAGTTTCACCAGCCCAGCAAGTCCTGGCTCTTTGGGATTATTGGCCTGGATCCTACCAACTACTAATAATGGAAAAGTCATGGCCAAAGAGGGACTGAGAGCGAACGATGGTCAGAGAAGAATGGGGCACGTGTCATTTCTCAAGGAAGTCCACCTTCTTGGCTTACCTAAAATCTGGCCCTTTTATACATATCCTAGACTAAGAACCTTTTAAAATAAAATAATAGAAAAGGGAATTTAAAAATATAACATGAACCATAGTCATATGAAAACACAGTCAGAGAGCTGGAGGTAGGCCAGGTTTTGTGGCTTTTAGTGTAACAACTTCAAATATGTCTTCAACCCACCTAAATGTAGGACCATAGACTATACATACACACATATTTACACACACACACATATGAAGTGGCCAACACTGTGACAGAGTTTTGCCCATATCTTCTGACTGCTCCCCCAGAACCTGAAGCCATTCTTCTGCTGTGGGAGGCTGACCTGGCTGGACTCCATCAGCAGGGTACCTATGCTCTTTGGCTTCTGTGAAAGGTGAGCAAGAGGTCCCTGAAAATCAGGCATTCATTCCCCTGCTCCTTGCCTATAAAATTGCTTTGACCTGGCGGTAGTCTTTCACTTGAAGGTTATCCTCCTTACAAAGCAACTGGTTTTACATGATTCTCTCCTTCTAAGTTTTGGGAAGTGCTCCCTTGTCCATGTCCCTTCAGGTTTAGGGTTGGAGTCAGGTGCTTCTGGCCCTGGGGGACTACCCTGTGTTCTGAGTTCCCCTTTAGAGTCTGGTGTGCCATACACTTTCTGTTGGAAATTGACTTATGCAGAATTGACTCAAGCTGTCATTCATGAGCAGTGTATGTGGCACCCTCTCTCCCATAATTTGAACCTAATTTAATCACAAGTATCATTATATAGTACCACTGGGGGACAAAGTAGTCTGCCTGTGATCTCTTCTGGCCACCTAGGGGATAGGAACTAGCCTGCCTATTACTACAAATGATGACAGGGTTAGAAGTGGTAAAACTCTTGACATCACCCTTAAAACTATCTTCAATAATGGTTTCTGCTATAACCCAAATCTCCTAACTTCAGCATGGGCAATAGGCTAATATTAACCAGAAGAATAGATGAAAGGAACATAGAATCTATCTCAACTGGCCTGAAAAGTCAGAGCTTCTCAGGAGGATGATGAAATAAAGGAACGCTTCTAGGCTGGCCTCTGACACGAGGTTAGCTAAGGGTTTTAGGTGGTGCACACAAATCTGTCTCACACGCCCAATTAGCACTGGAGCTCACTGCCAGGATTCCTCTGTTCTCGTTTGTAAAACAGAGAGATAAACTAGATCTAATTTTTTCCCAGATCCCTTCCAACTCAAATTCTGTTAATAAAAGATCTAAAAGTGTTTTAAGAAGTTCAATGACATCTTAAGATATTTTAAATTACTATAAGTAGTATGGTTTGTTGCATAAAGTTTAGTTTGTAAAAATGACCCATAAAATCAATGCAGTTTTGATTGGCACCAGCTGTAGACGAAGCTCAGTAAGAGAGAGCAGAGCCTAGGGATGGAAGTAGTGAGCAAGGACATAAGTATCTAGGTTTCCTTCTGAGGTGAGGAAAGGCGAGAATCTAAAGGCAACTTTTTAAAAGACTTAGCTTCTTTTCAATATGTTTTTTAAATTTCAATATATTTAGGGGGCGCAGTAGAGTTTTGTTATATGGATGAATTGTATAGTGGTGAAGTCTGGAAAATTCAGATGCATTTACATGCCCACACCCAGTACATTGTAACCAACAGGCAATTTTCTATCCCTCACCCCTGCCTGAGTCTCCAACATCCATTGCCCCACTCCATATAACCAGGTGCAGCCATAGCTTAGCTCCTACATGTAAGTGAGAACAGGTGGTATTTGATTTTCTGTTCCTGGTTTATGGCACTTAGGATAATGACCTCCAGTTCCACCCAAGTTGCTACAAAAAACATTATTTTGTTCTTTTAGCTGTTTTTTTTTTTTTCTTTGCAGGCTGAATAAATTACGCTATTTATTTTTTTTCTTTTTGGCAGTTTTTGGCCGGGGTTGGGTTTGAACCCGACACCCCTGGTATATGGAGCCGGCGGTCTACTCCTTTGAGCCACAGGCACCACCTGCTATTTATCATTTTAATGCCAGATTAAATTTTTTTTGTTAAAAAACCCACATAATTTTCATTTGATTTTACTAGTTCTCTTATTAAAAATAGTATAAAAATGGGAATGGCTGTATGGTACAATCAATGTGTGTGTTGTGTGTGTGTGTCTACGTATATATGTTGGTGTACCTCTGTTATTTAACTCAAGATCAATTCCTAGAAGTGGAATGGTTAGGTAGAAATAAAGCATTTGATACATTTTCTGAATGACTCCTCAGAAAATTCAGATCCATTTCCGTGCTCAGTAGCAGCATGTATTTTCATGTTATCTTTAATACACAAGATATGTAACACCCAGGGGTAGAGCCCAAATTATTCATGAGATATTACCTGTGCTGGACCTGTTACAGAGTAGGTAACAGATTACTGCCAAAATCAGAACCACAACAATTGGAGAAAACATCAAACCGCAACGATATCTGTTCTGGGAAGCTGTTCCTTGGCTCAGTTCTAAATAAAACAAAGAAACAAAGTCTGTGAACTGGAAGAAAAATTACCAAATAAGAAAAGTGTGGGAGGGTGTGGAGTACGTTTACTATTTTTAAAATCGGTTATTTCTGCATTACAGGTAGGAGGCAGAATTCATATACATGAGGAAAAGGTCCCTTAAAGATAAAACCAAGAGCCCATTCTGGATGGGAATGTTGGTCCTGAGCTTATGAAGTATCTCCCAGGGTCACCATCTCTACTGTGGGAGGCCTGCAGATGCCATAATCCCATCAGAGCTTGGTGCAGGTGGGAGGAGATAAAAGTGTCTGAGAACTGGAGAGGCTGTAAGTTTTATGCATTTTAAGTGTCTATTGTCTTATATGGTAATAACGAAGTTAACATATTTCCATAAAGGGATATTTGTGACTGGAAACTAGTCTATGTCCTATATTCATCTTGGAGGATGAAGTGAGGGTACAGTCCACTTCTGGCTTAGAGAAGACAGTATCTTAAGGAAACAGTGATTAAAAAGTTCAGAGGTTATAAAAAGTACTGAGTAGTTTGAAACCATGGTCTTGAGTTAGAGGTGACACGTGACCACAGGGATGATAGACACGGTAGTCCCTACATATCTATGGGGACATGTTCAAAGACCTCCAGTGGACTGTTGGCAACTCCGATAATATCTAACCCAGTATCTAACCTAGATGAAGCATGAATTTCTTTTTCCTTAACAATTTTGTGGATAGATTTATTCTTACTGAAGATATTAGCAACCTCAGCATATGTTTTTGGTTTGGGTTTTTTCCTCCCCTTCAGTTGAAAACTTTCGCCTTTTCACTTTAAGGAAGCACTTCATGGCTTCTCTTGGATATCTGAATTGCTAACATCACTACTCTTGCACTTAAGTAAAATAAGGGTTCCTGAGCCCCAGCACTGCAACCCCAAGATGATTAATCTAATAACAGAGATGTCTGGGAAGTGACTATGTGTGGATAGTGTGGGGAGGCTGACAAAAGGATGATCCGTGTCCTGCATGGGACAACATGAGATTTCTTCCCTCAGAATAGCATACAAGTTAAAACTTATTATTTATGTCTGGAATTTTCCATTTAAAATGTTCAGGCTTTCACCATGAGTAAAAAAACACACATAGGAAGCAAAAGATAAAGGGGAGTCTACTGACAGCGCTCGGAGCTTCTCACAAATACCTGGAAGAACCTAAAATTTCTCCAGCAGCTTAGATAGAATTAGAATTGTTGAAATTGGCAGTGATGGGAGTGGGGGCCGCAAAAGGCAGGAATTTGAAAACCCTGGGTTACTGAAGTCAGAACTCTGTTAATCTTGTGATCTACTAAAAAGTAGGGGAGTAGGCATCAGAGCACAAAGGCCAACTCAGAAGAAAAAATAGTATGTTCTAAGTTCTTTTTTTTTTTTTCAGTTTTTGGCTGGGACCAGGCTTGAACCTGCCACCTCCTGGTATATGGGGCTGGTGCCCTACTCCCTGAGCCACAGGCACCACCCAAAAATAGTATGTTCTAAAACAAATAGCTTTTGATTTGGTTAAAAACTTTTGACATTTTTTTCAATTTTTTTTTGCTTATTTAAATATATAGCCCCCCCCCCCCAATTTGGTTGAATTCTGAAATAAGATGGGAGGGAATCAAATCAAATTGTGGGCATATATATTTAAATAAGCAAAAAAAATTGAAAAAAATGTCAAAGTTTTGACAAAGATATATGTATGTTCTTGAGTAAAGCAGGGTCCATTAGGAGACTTTGTAACACTTTACAATAGTAATATTTCATTCTGTAAATAAAAGGATATAAATCTAAAAACACATCAAACTTAGCACTTTTGGAACATAAGGTTACAGAAGAGGGGACAATTTTTGGTTTTTATACTTCACTTACTCCTATGGACTTTTAAATTTCATACACAGTGTATTTTTCTCTCTCCTCTCCTCTCTACCACCAGCAGTGTTTTTCAACCTTTTATAGCTCAGGGAACACTTAAACCTAGAGTTAAACTTAGATGGGACTTCCTCATCTGGGTGCTCGGAATTGATATCAGTGATATCATGTGATGAAAATGGTACTTTCCCTCTATGGTCTCCCTCTCCAACACAGACATATACCCAGTCACAAAAAGATATCAGGCAAGTCCTAATTCAAGAGCATTGTATAAACTATCAGGCCAGTACTCATCAGAATTTCAATGTCCTCAAAAACAATGCAGAACAGAGAAATTGTCTTAGCCGGGGGGAATGTACGGAGACTTGGCAACGAAATGTAACACAGTGCCCTGGATCAGAAAAGACATACTGGGTATATGCTAAGGACATCTGAATAAAGCATGGGTTGCAGTTAAAACAAACAAACAAATTAATAGCTCTATTTAAACAAACATCAATTTTATGAACATACTATCAGTTGTAAAGTAATGGTTTTTTGTTGTTTTGTTTTTGTTTTGAAATAGCCTCAACTGTCTCCCTGGGTAAAGTATGGTGGAGTCATAGCTCAGAGCAACCTTAAACTCTTGGGCTTGAGCCTCTTGTCTCAGCCTCCTGAGTAGGTGGGACTACAGGCACCCTCCACCACCCTGGCTAGTTTTTCCTATATTTTTAGCAGGGGGTCTCACTGTTGCCCAGACTGGTTTTGAATTCCTGAGCTCAAGCCATCCACTCACCTCCACCTCTCCAAGTGCTAGGATTACAGGTATGAGCCACCGCAGTTGGCCATGAAGTAATGTCTTGCAATAAACCATCACTTTTTCCACCTGTTTGTGTCCTCCTAAAAGTCTATACAGCAGTCCCCCTTGTCTGTGGTTTCAGTTTGCAAGGGTTCAGTTACCCAGGGTCGATTGTGATCTGAACATACTAATGAAAAATTCCAGAAATAAGTAATACATATGTTTAAATTGCATGCCATCTGAGCCACATGCTGAAGTCCCGTTCCATCCTGCTCTGTCCCACTTGAGATGTGAATCTGCTTGTCCAGGTATCTGTGTTACATACGCCGCTGCCATTAGTCATTAGGAGCCATCTTGTCTATCAGCATCCACTGTGAAATTGCCGTGTTTTTGTTCAAGCCATCCTTATTTTGTGTAAGAGGAGCCCCAAAGCACGAGAGTAGTGAAGTTGCCAATTTACATATGTCAAAGAGAAGCCATAAAGTGCTTCCCTTAAGTGAAAAGGTGAAAGCTCTTAATGTAACTGAAAAAAAAAAAATCACATACTGAGGCTGGGAAGAACTATGGTGAAAAGGAATCGTCTACCCATAAAATTGTGAAGGAAAAAAATTTGTGGTAGTACAAAATTTTCTGTCGTACCCGAAATTGCAAAAGTTATAGACATGGTGCATTATCAATGCTTAATGAAGACAGAAAAGGCATTACATTTGGGGGTGGGAGACAGGAACGGAAACATGTTCCGACTGGTAGCAGTGTGTTGCACCAGCAAGCAGACAAGATTTCAGCCAGGGATCCCCTGAAGTGAGTGACGCCAAACCATTCACTGCAAGTGAGAGAGAGTTACACAGATTCGGTAGGAGGCTGGGACCGAAAACAGGGAAATCACTGAAGAGGCTGCATCTGCTGGCAACAAAGCTGTTGCCGCCTTCCTGGCGGATTTGAGGTTAAGAAGAAAGGATGTCACCCAAAGCTAGTCTTCAATGGACATGAGAGCACGGTCTCAGGGGAGACAATCCTCAGTGGAACCTACATGTACAAAAGGGCAGAGGTGGCGCTGGGGCGTGCGACAGGGAAGAACTGATTCTCTCTGGCACCGTCTGTGGTTTCAGGCAGCCGCTGGAACGTGTGTCTGGGAACATGGGCCCTGAGGATAATGGTGGCACTACTCCACCTATGTGAAGGAGAGATTACATAGAAATGCTAAATGGACTTTCTAAAGTATTTGACAGGCAATTCTTGCCACCTGAAGAAAATGCTGCCATGTATAGCTGCTTCTCACATGACCCTAAGATTCCCTCATATGGGATTTGCCCAAGGTCACATATTGATTTATCAGCAAAATTTAGCGAGAATGATTTCATTCCGTTCAGTTCAGCACAATCTTAATTGGGCAGATCTGCATTCTCAGAATCTGAAATCTCCCCATTCGGGCCTCCTTTTCTAACAGTGTCTCCTGGGCAAGGCTACAAATGGAAAATTTAATTCAGAGTTGAAAACCATGTTCCCTGGGAGGGTGGGGTTTAGGGTACTGGGACTGTTTGCCTTGTTCTCCATCTTTCTAGGGTGTTTCTTGCTAGGGGTCCTTGCCCACCTGGCCTTTTGAGAATGAGATGGTCTGACAAGCTTCTTTCCTTTGTTAGAGATGAAATGTCCTGATGTTTTGCTTTGCATGGACTAAAAATTAGATATCTGGGTAGGAAGATGGGCCATATGTGGTCCTCGGGACATTTCTTCCTGATTATTTTTTTACATTCCAAAATGAATGCAACATGAGGCAACATTTTCAAAAATAGACTGTAGGCTTAACTGTATTTTACATAAAACTGACACTCTTACATTTGGGAGAAAAATAAGAGCTTCAAATGCATCCCAAGTTTTTCATTCTATATTCTCAAAGTGGCAGCTCTACAAAGGAAGCATTGTGGCTCAGTGTCTGGAAGCTTCTAGCTGATTGAAGACCACTTAACCTAAGGATGACTCTGTGCTCTTATCTCCATCTCACTATGAGAATCATCAAAATTTTCAAATCTTTTATTACTAATTTTCATAATAACAATGATAGAAATATTAATATTTGGGGGGTTGGTGCCTGTGGCTCAAAGGAGTAGGGTGCTGGCCCCATATACAGGAGGTGGTGGTAGGTTTAAACCCAACCCTGGCCAAAAACTGAAAAAAAAAAAGAAATATTAATATTTTTAAAACATACATTCCACTGACTTCAATACCTTATTAATGAGTTGTCCTGGTGGCCCATGAGGTGATATTGGTAGTTTAAGAGAGCATCCAACCCATATAGGAAGCCAGTGTACATTTCATGACTATGGTTGGTTGACTAGAAATATTTTAGGCTTTTAACTGTCAACACAGGCAATAATGAGCTGTATTAGGCATACACTTAGTGATTTAATTATTGCCTGGTGACTATTTCCTCCAAGTTCATAGACATTATTGTACCTACCTATTATTCAGCAGACCCCCAATTTAAACTTCCTGTTGTGTCTATAGCCTTAACATCCTAAAACCCAGGCCCTAAGGCACATACTAGGCATAGGAGTGAGCAGAAATCAAAGATGCTTACTCTAGGACGTCATCAAAATATACAGGTCTCCTCTTTATTTCTGAAGCCTCAGCTTTTCCTGAAGAGGAAATCTGTGGGACTTTTTTTTTTCTTTCCCCAATAGAGGACTTTTGTACAATTGAATGGAGGTTGTCTACCTCCTAACTTGAAATTTCCCTGTAAATAACATTGAGAAATACTAATGTATTCTCGAAAAGCCAACCTCTCTGTATGTTAGTTACCTACCTCTGATGCTATAGCTAAAACCCATCACCCACACTTGCAACTTACCTACGTGCAGTGTATGGATGGTAAGTAAAGTATATTTGCTTGAAGAAATATTACATAAATATTCTCCACTGTCTGAAAGACGAAGATTAATCAAATTCACAGAAAAGTCCCTCTGGCTTATCAGCTCTTCGTTCAGTGACAATCGGGGTTCACTGATAATCATTTTTTGTGAGGAGCTCAGATATGAAGCCAGGACAGAGGACATTCCATTTTCCACTCTGGACCAAGTAACTCTGAAGTCTTGGTTTAGCAGAGAAAAATTGCTCCCAAGTTGGCACAAAAGTGAAACATGTTCACCTTGCTTATTATGAAGGCCACCTAGTAACAGAGTAGAAAAGCAAACATCACTGAAGATAAAATTTTCAAATGAATTTAAGTTACATTTAGAGGTTAGGGAACAAAGGTGCTAATAATATTGACATCTTTTGCAAAAGATACCTTTTTGAAAAGCAATTAGATATTACTTGATTTATGTTGTAGAGTTTCTTGAAAAGTTTTACTACTACTATCTAGACTCAAGTTTCAAGACTTCAAGTCTCCATTTTCAAGTCTACTCCTACCATTTTCAAGCAATTAGATATTGCTCAATTTATGTCGTAGAATTTCTTGAAAGAAAAGTTTTACTACTACCATTTTCAAATCTCCCACTAACATTAGCTTAGGCCTTCAAGGAAACCAGGACCAGCTAGGGAAGTGATGTCCCTGGGTTTAACTTTATAGTTTGATAGTAAGCATTCAGGATCACAGCTACCAGTTATGAGCCTTTGAACTTAATGGTCTTCTTCTGTGTTCAGACTCTGGTGTTGCCCAGGACTCCTCCTGTCGTGTTACTCTACCTACTCCTTAGAGATTCATTACCTTTTTAATTTATCCAATTCTTAATATCTTTATCTAAACACTATCTCTTTTCTTGCACTTAAGAATATTTCCAAGTGCATGCATGTAATCCCCCCAGACTGAGCTCTTTCAGAAGATGGATTTTCTGCGGGTAGTCTCAGCTTGCCTCTCCACATCCAGCTTTATCTCATCCTTACCTTTCTGTAGGTTCCATAGACTACTATGGATGGTTCTACCTGGCTTCAGACTCATGTGCTTGTGGGTAAGTGATGTCAAAGCAGTCCTTCTAAAGTGCAAATCCAAGGTCTCTCTGACACTTCGAATCCCTCTTTGCTACCATCCTATCTCTAGGACTGTTCATCTCTTAATCCTGTAGTTTAACCCTCAACCACTTTATGCTTCCACAAATCCAGGCAAATTTACACCTCTATGTTTTTTGCCTGGAATGCCTCTGTTCTCCTGTAATATCCTACTACTCTTCTAAAATTCTCCCTTATACAACTTCCTTAAACACATGTTTTATAACAACCTCATTCATACCCAACCACAGTTGGGAAAAGAATTACTCACTCCCTTCCTATGCTATGTTACCAATTTAGTTTTATTTCTATGTGTTTGAGCTAAATGCTGTGAATCCAGAAATGAGTGAGAATCCATATTCTTGAGTTCACAGTCTCAAAGCCACAAAGCTTGGCAAATAAAAGATTCCCAAAAAGACAAAACAGTACTGACCCTAAGGAACTGTTGGTGCTTCAGGACACTCAATCCTAAGTAAACATGAGAAATTATTTTCCAAAGAAAATATTTATAATCTAATATTAACCTTTTCAACCTTTTCCCAGTGCTTCTATTGCTGCCTGATGGAAAATGAACCTTGGGTGCTCATATCTTCACTGGACTTGTGTCATGGTGATGAATCACTTAGTATTTTTGTTTTTGCTATTTCGAGAATATGAAACCCAGGGGAAGTGAAGGCTAGAAAAAATAACTAGTATTCCCCCATCCCCCATATAAGGGAGAGTGAAAGAAAATCTTTGTTTTGTTACTAATATGAAAAAAAAAATTCCTAGGAGTTGAATGGGGAGGTATCTAATTTTTCTGCCTCCTAATATTTCCTTAAATACTAGTTTATAGATAAAGAAGCTGATCAGAGTTTGAGTTTGTTCAAATAAATAAGAGGAAGTGTTAAAAACTGATCATGCTGGGACAGAGGTAGTGGATATAGAGATTAGTCAGAAAGAATACTAATAATTAGTTGATTGTTTTATGTGGGAAGAATTAGAGGTTGTAGCCTGCTGAGAGACAAGTAAGTATTCCTTCATTCCTTCTCTGATCTTTTAAAGTACAATGCAGGTAGAAAATCCTGTTTGGAGAATGAGCCATTGAGAAATACAGTAATAGTCATAGATTTGCTTCTTTCCATTTCACAAAAGCTGTCGTTCAACTCAAATACTCAGCATGGTTAAGAATTATTTCCATTTTATTAAGGAAGAACTAATGCTTAGAAGTAAAAAAAGATTGCTTAATATAACACAGCCCATAAGGATTAATCCTAGGACTTTAGATGGGTTATTGTTCTCGTCTATCCTTGTGAATCGATCCCCATTACCTCCAGCCTGACACAGCACTCGTCTACGCAAAGTCCTATAGCACCTACCTTCCCTCGTCCATCGCCCCATCCAGGTTTGCTTCAACAATGAATTTTTAATAGTACATTCATAAGATGAATTTGATCCTGTAATATTCTGTGTGCTGTTAATATAAAAAGAACCCAAAGGCCCAATTTCTCCCGTATTCTCTTCAGAGACAGGTGTAGAGCTGTCCGTTTTCCATGTGATAACTGGATGAGGATAAACGCTGAACACACTGCATATTAAGAAACTGCTCGTGTTCCTCTTTTCGTACTTCATCACAGGCGTGAGGAAAGCTATATGGGAGAAAGAAGGGGACATGAAGACCTGTCATCATTAGCTTCTTTATGGGCCATCTGTGCAGAATACTTTTTAACATCCACGAAATGAAAAGCTAAGTTTTATGAGCAAAACTCAGCAGTTACTGAAAGGAAAAAAGAGACCTGTAGAACCTTAAGATGGAGTGTGGTTATCTGCAAGAAATAAAAAAGAGCTTCATGGGAACATGTCGACTAGCAGTCTTAATTCTTGAAAAACACAGCTGAAAAAAATCTAATGGCCTATCAAGCAACCAAAATGAGGGTGTCATGGTCTATAAAAGAGAGTTCATGCAGCACTCTAAACACCTCGACACTGACTCAGAGTGCCAATTGGACTTTGTTTACACATAATTCTTAGATTTCTGAAGCAGCTGAATGGGACAGAGGAAGGGAACAAGTGCTAGGAAAAAAAATGATTAGAAAATACTGCATATATATGCATAGTATAATTATACATTATTGTACTATATATATACTACATCAACTTATATGCATATATGATCAGCAGCCTGATCATTAACAGACCACACCATCAGGAACCCTTGGTAACCTGATAATTAGAATCTATGATGGTGTGTTTGAGTTTCTTTGATTTTAATTGAACACCTGTTTGGCTCAGTGTAACTGTGAGAATTAGCAAGATAATATATTAGTACAGGTAATATATTAATCATATTAACTACATATGGTAATATATCTGTAGTTATATAGATATGCAATAGAGGGAAGTATATAATATAAAAATTATCCTCACTTATAGAAAAATTAGAAATACAGAAAATAAAATAACAATTTTTTTTTAAATTTCAGGTTAATGGAAGGTATAAACAACTAAGTTATAATATTTGCTTTGTTAGGTAGAGTCCTTCTTATATTTGTGTCCTACACCCAAAAGGTGTGCCATATACCCTTACATGTGTCCATTAAGTGGGAGCACACAGATCCCCACTCTTCCCTCTCCCCCCAACTTGAATTGAGTTTTTCTTTTATGTGGGCATGTATTAGATGTTTACTGGATTAACATTAGTGTCAAGTACATTGTATATTTGATTCTCCATTCTTGTTATGCCTTCAACTCCATACAGGTTAATACAAAAGATGGAAAGTCTCCATCTTTTTATGGCTGAATACTATTCCATGGTACTCACGTAACACAGCTTGTTAATCAATTCCTGAGTTGGTGGGTGTTTAGTCTGTTTATCACAGGTCAAGTTACACTTGTCAAAATGTAGAAACAATCTACTGCAAATGTCTTTATGATAAAATGATTTTTCTTCTTCTGGGTATATGCCTAATAATGGGATTGCAGGATAAAATGGGAGGCCTAATTTGAGTTCTTTGAGGATTCTCTATACTTTTTTCTAAAGTTGCTATAATAGTTTGTAGTCCCACAAACAGTGCAAAAGTATTTTCCTCTCTCCACATCTGTTCTAGCATTTGCAACTTTGGGGCTTTGTAATGTGGGTTATTCTCATTGGGGTTTGGTGATATCTCAGAGTGGTTTTGATTTGCATTTTCCTGAAAATTAGGGATGATGAGTACTTCTTCATAAGTTTTCTAGCCATTCATCTGCCTTCTTCAGAGAAGGTTCTATTCATGTCTCTTGCCCAGTGATAGATGAGATTGTTGGCTATTTTTTGGTTAAACTTATGAAGACGACTTCAGTGGCAATCACAGCAAGGAAAACAATCAAATAGGACTTAAATTGCAAAGCTTCTACATAGCTAAGCATACAACAATTAAAGCAAATAGACAACCTACAGAATGGAAAAAGAGATTTGCATGTTACAAATCTGACAAAGGCTTGATAACAAGAATCTACAGATAACTCTAATCAACCAAAAAAGATCAATATTTAAGTCCTTGGCAGAAATTTTTAATGTTAGGATACTTGGTGCAGGTAAGGCTAAAGAGAAAATGGATACTCTTATCCTGATAGTGTCAGTAATACATTAAAATCTTACATTTGGTACTTTCTTTTCAAAGCATTTCCCAGTATTGAGTATCACTACCAAGATGTTTATTGTGTGTGATGTACAACACTGGAGATGCCTAAACATCTACCAACAGGAGAATGATTATAGCAATTACAACAGGTCTATGTTAGGAGATCTTAGGCACAAAAGCAATGAAGTAGATTTTCATGTACCAACTTGGAAGGAAGCTCATAGTGCACGAAGTTAGGAAAAAGACATTTGAGGAAAACATGGAATGCTGTCATTGCTGTGCTTCATGAAGACACACACACACACTTACCTCCCACCTTTAGCACCACTTTATTCCTAATACTTCCATTTGCAGTTGATACATAGCAGTTGTAATTTCCTTCATCCAGAAGGCTTAATCTTCTGAAAGATAGGGAAGCGTTCCCACTGTGAATCTCACTATGGAAGAGGGCTGTCCTGTTTGTGTATTTAGAATCTTGTTTTTCCAAATGGTCACTGCCTCTGTAGTAAGTGTGAACATTGATGGACTTTTGTTTCTGCCAGTGAATTACGACTTCAGACCCACTTTTAAATGTGCAAGGGAGAATTATGTCTTCATCAAGTCTTCCAATGACAACTTGCTCATTTTCACTACTCATATAATCCGAGAAAGGCAGAAAGAATGCATCTACAATGAAGGACAGAGAAGTTATAAAGAGAACTAGTACTGGGTGCTCCTTAAGTGTCACATCAACACTACCAAAAGGAACTTTCCTAGGTCAGCAGCCTGACTGTTAATAACCTACATCATCAAGAACTATTGATATTCTGATTATTAGAAACAAGCCATGAAGCTCAGGATTTGCGTTTCTTTAATTTTAATTGAGTAGCTGTTTTATTCAATCTAACTGTGAGAAATAGCCACAGGCCAAAGCACAGGGCTGGTTTCTTAACCACTTGATCAATTGTCTGATCTCTCTTCCAATCCTGACCTGCCACAGTGCTGAAAATTATGTATATAAAAGACTCTCATTAATTTTGCATTCTCAGAACTTTCATTTTTAACACCTACTATAACAATAATAAATTAGTTTACTTAGCTAACTACAGCCATCAGGCCCCAGAAAATTGAACCATATTTGGCTTGGCAGGATTAGAAAATATTTGGGGTATATAGAAAACAGTTCTGGGCTCAGAAATCTGCTGAAATATTTGGAAATTACTCTCAAGCAGGGGACACAAGGGCAGAAGTTCAAAAGGGGAAGCAATGACTCATTCTAACTTTAGGATCACTCTCTTTAGGATATCCTATGTTCCAGTCAAAACACAGTTAAGGAATATTATTCTGGATATAAATGTGGATGTCCAATCTTCCCGATTTTTTTCTGTCAACTTCAAGTTGACTTCAAAAAGCAAATGAATTCAGCTTAAGTGTTTCTGCAAAGAAAATATATCTAACCACTTCATACTATGTACCATTAAAGGCAGTATTGAGTTTTCTTGACCAATATACTGAATATTTTACGTAGATCTTGTGCTCTATGGATGCTAAGATATTAGGACTGCAAGGGACCTAACTTATGGACCAAGGAGTAAACTCCTTTGGATTTCAGCCAAGGCCTTCCAAGATGGGAGAACTGAGTGCTCACGTGGCTCGCCACAGTCTGTTCCCTCTGCCTCCCCCTCTGAGGCTCTTTCCACCTGCCATGTTCCTTCTTCTCTTCCTTATATTTAGTTTCCCTACAGAGAGCTGGGGGAGGGGGTGTGGTCGTGTGCCAAGAGAAAGATATGGAAGGGCAAGAAAAGAAAGAAGTGACTGTCAACCTAATTCCTCTACTAAACCTCTTGTGTTTTTCACTGGATAATTAAGAATGTCTGTCCCAGTACCTAGCAAAGCTGATAACGCCTTCTGTCAGGTGTTAAGTGCCAAGCTGACACTTAAAATCAATCAAACTTGCCTGTCTAGTGATTTTATTTCTGGTAGCAGATAACAGATTAGAAATAGCCTTAATCAGAACAAACGGAAGAAAATATGATTTTTAATCTTCTGGCAGACGTCCAGATGGATCCCTGTTTCTCACTAACTGGTCACTTAGGAAAATTCACAGTGCTACGGAGGAAATAGCCACCTTGCATTGTATACTCCAGTCCCTACTTAATGATCCAAAAAACTAACAGTTATAGAGAAAGTTACCTTGAAATACACTCAGCGGTGGTATGAGTATGAGGAAGACAGCCAGCACACCGTGTGCCTTCATGTCTTGTGGAGGTCATATTAGTTATGCTATCAAAGAAGCAAAATATACATGTTATGTACTTTAAATGCAAAAGGAAATTAGAAAAGAATTATAGCGCCTAACTCTAGGAAATTAAACTATGCTACATCTATACAGATAATTCTTTTATAACCATTAAACATGATATTGTAAAAGGTGGTTCAATGGCAGGGAAGGAAGTTCTTAAAAGGTTACGGGAGAAAAATCAGATTACAATATAACTTCTAAATAGCATGGTCCCTTTTTAAAAAGCAACGCACACTTCTGCATATATGCTACTGAGAGGACACATGACTAAACACACACTAGGATGTTAACTCTGAAGAGCTGGTTTTACATGTACAGGTACATGGGAAGTGTACCTGCTACATGACAGGAACTAACATGTGGCTGTTGCATGAATGAAGATCTGGCATACATTCAACAGTCCTTCTCTGGATAATGGCTTATGTTATTTTTAAAGCTTTCTCCAATGGATGTGCATTGCTTTTATAGTAAAAAAATTACTAAACCAATTTCAATTCACTATTAAGTGCTAACTGTGGTAACTATGGTGTTATTTAAAATCATGCATAAAAAACAAAACCTAAAAATATTTTCTTAAATGTCCAATAATATAGCAAGCCCCTAAATTCATGCTTGACAAAGAATGTTTTAAAAACTCAAAAAGAGAAAATACAGATAGCAAAATGTGTACACATGATATAGTTTCAAGTAAAATGTCACTGATTTTCTCTGATGATAGGATTACAGATAATTTTCACTCTTTAAGAAATAGCTTTCTTAAAGAATAGTATATAATTGGTTTTGAAACCTCTAAAAGAAAATTTAAAGATACCATGTGAGAGCTCTATTACAAAAATGTGTTCCTTATTTGTTGTAGGATATGAGCTGTAAGAATGACTAAAACTATCCTAAAAAGTCAAATTAGATTCCTTCCCTACATCCTACCAAAATAAAAACTGATAGATTAATAATTGATAGTTTCATTTTTACATTTTAAAGACTGGAAGAAAATAATTGAATATACAACCTTCCTTTTTAGTATGACTATACATTTACTATTTTATCTACATAAAAGTTAGGATAGCAACAAAAATATTAAAATACAATAAATAAAACATTTAAAATATGACAGAGATATCACTCTGATAGCTTCCATTTCTCTTGGGGCAAGGGCTAAATTATTTAGTAAAGTTGAAACTGTTGTAAAATAGTATTAGTGTCAAAATTAAGACCTTTCTACTTCTTCCTAAATAAATATGTATAACATATGAAGTATATATATAAGTGTATATATATGTATATACACACCACAATGATTATCTCTGAATAGTAGGATTAAAAGTAACTGTTAAACTTTGTCTACTATGAAAATACATGAACAAGTAATGATACTTTTTTCCTTTATGGGCTATTAAAACTTTAAATTTAATCACAGCCTCTTTTCAGGCAAAACTCAACTGAAATCCACTTTGATTATTTTAACTTCAGGATATTCCGTGTCCACTATCTACTACATGTTCACCTTCTCACACCCCATAATGACTCCAATATTTGCCACCTTCTCTTTGAAACTTCCAATGTTCCTTTTCCCCCCATCTTTTCATCTGATACTCTTACTTCATTAATTCATTGTGATTAATTTCAGGTACTCCCTCATCCTCCTATTACCAATTGAGCCTATTATTAACAGCTGGGTCCACTTTTTCTGCCTCCCCTTCTGCCCTTATGAAGGCCAACACCTTCACCATGCTCTGTTACATTTTTGCATCCAAGAAATTTGTTCCTGCAATCAAATCTCCTTCTACTGCATTATCAGGATCTCTCTGCTAGATCAATTCCATAAACATAAATGCTTCAATATCAATCTTAAGAACATGAGAAACCCAAAAAGTTTTCTGACTCTTCATTAGCTATCTACCTATTTTTCAGCTACACCAACTTCTTAAAATAGTTGTCTCAATAGCTGTCCCCATTTCTCCCTTCCCAATCCCCCCCTCAATCCAACCTGGGCTCTTGTCTACATGTCATGTCATAAGGCGCCCTTGTCAGTGTCACAAAGAATGCCCATATTACCAAAAACAGTGGTATCATTTGTCCCTATCTTCTTTACCCTCCCAGTAGTATTCAATAAATTGACTTAGTTTCTTTTTGTAGAATCTCTTCATGGATTCTGGAATACCACAGCCTCTGTTTTTCCTGCCTTATTGTTGCTCCTTCTTAGTCTTTTACTAGTTCTCCTCTGCATGCCTTATTTATGTGAAGTGTGGACTGGATCTTCCACGTTGTCTACATTCTCTCCCTAGGTGAGTTCCTTTCATGGTTCTGAATGCAATCTGTGTGCTAATGGGTTTCAAACTTACTGAACCAACCACTCATTTGACCTATTCACTTAGATGCCCGAAGTTAACATGGGCCTTTCATTTCATTCCCTGGTTCCCTTTTCCATTGATCCATCCCCTACCCCTAAACAAAAGGCAAGAAGATTATCCTGTTCCTCCTCCAGTCTTCATCTCAATAATTGGTACCAAATTATTTCAGTTGTTCAGGCCAAATGCTTAGAAATCAGTCTTGATTCTTCCATTCCCTCATGTTCCATGTCTAATCAATTAACCAGTCTTCTTGTTGTTAATGGATTAAATGCTATTATTCTACCACTTCTGACTATTACCATCCTGCTCCAAAGCCACTATTATCTCTTTCCGGGATAGCTAAAAAGAGACATCTGGCTGATTACCATTTTTCCACTTTTGTCACCTTACAATCCACTGTCAACACAGCAGTTGAGTCATATTTTTACAATATAAATTATTCTGTAACATTGCTCTAATTAAATCCCTCCAGTGGCTTCCTATAACACTCAGTAAAATCTAAATTCTTAACCTTAACATCCCAAACCTTGCATTCTCTGATTCCTGGTCCAACCTCTCCCATGGCGGTCCACCAAAAGCATTCCAAAAGACTAGGGAACATAAGTGCTTCAATTCAAGGGTCAGCATGAGCTGAAAATTGGGTACTTGAGAACTATTTAATTCATGCTTTTTGAATGACAAATTACAGTAACTCATTTATCATCTAAGATAAAGTACTATGAATAAAAAAAAACAACCTCTTCTACACAAAGGCTTGATTTAGCATGGTTGAAATAATTTCAGTTTTCAGCTAAATGAGGCAGTTAATGAGTATTTGGTCTTATTTTTATGTCTAAGTTTTATTTTTAGACATTTATTTTCTGCTTTAAAAGCAGCAGAAAGCCTCTACCTTGGATTAAACTAAAGTTACCCAATTTGTAATCAGCATTCTTAGAAAAGGTTTTGAGTATTAGAAGCATTTTATTCTGGTACATTTGGGCTGGATTTCAGATGTGAGGGAGAGTGACAAAGAGAGGCAGCCTCTGTGATGGAAAAAGGCAAAAAGAAATTTAGATGCTAAGACTAATCAAAACAGAAGAGAAAATTGAGGCCATTTCTACAAGTGTATAGAACAGCTACTTCTAAACCCATTTCAATAGCTACAGACCAAATGGACTACAGCCATTAGGACTAATCGTGACAATGACTAATATTAGTTTGGGTCAGATTCTCTAGCCTGTACATTAGTAACACTCAAGGCAATCCCACAAGGTGTATGTACTTCAAAACATTATGTTGTACTCAATAAAAACATGATGTTATCTTCCAATTAAAAAAAAAAAAGATGAGTCTTGGTCTCAATTTTCCAATTCTCTATTATAAAAGAAATTTAGGATTAATAATGGTACATACAATTAGGTCACATTTTTTGCATTTGTTATATGAAATCCAAGTTGTAGTTGAGCCCTTTACCCAGCAGGTGTGCCACACATTCCTACATTGTACCATTAGCTGGGAGCACACTGAACCCCCTTCCCGTTCCCCTCTTCCCTGTTCTAAATTTAAGGGTGTTTTTCTCTCATGTGGGCCTGTAGTTGTTTATTTACCAATTTCAAATTAATATTGAGTACATGGGATGTTTGCTTTTCCATTCTTGAGAAACTTTACTGAGGAGAATGTTCTTCAGCTCCATCCTGGTAAATTCAAGTGATGTAAAGTCTCTATCTTTTTGTTACAGCTGAATAGTATCAATTATTTTTATTTATTTATTAATTTATTTTTGCAGTTTTTGGCCGGGGCTGTGTTTGAACCCGCCACCTCTTGTATATAGGGCCAGCACCCTACTCCTCTGAGCCATAGGCACCACCTGTATCAATTCACTTTTTTGACAAAGAATGTTTCATGTCACATACATCATCATGCCAGTTCACAGACTTTCTAAATTCCTGGAAAAGCAGCTTCTAGGATTCTCCGTTCTTCTCTGCATTGTTTTTTAATTCAGTGCCTCCCCACAGTGCAACGGCACAAAGACAATTTATAGAAGAAGTCTTGACAAAAGGACAGCTCTTTGGAGCATCCTGGGGATTTCTCCTTAGCATCCACTTAGATTTTAATGGGATTGACTGTTTAGACAGAAAAAGAACAAAAGAACAATTTTAAGATTACCCTCTCTTTACCCAAACTGTCTCCCCTGATGTGTTACAGTGAAACTCTATCATTTGGGGGATTCATATATTGTGTTAAAACTTTGAATCTCGAGGGATAATATCTTTGCCTTAGGCTTTTTTTTTTTTCCAACCAACCTAGGGTATGCACCAGCACATTTTTGGGAAAGTACAGGGGTGCAATTGCAGGGCAGTAAGAGTGAAGGAAAAGGGGGAGTGAAACAAGGAAGAATGGAAAGCAGGGACTAGGTGGTGGTGGCCTCACTGGTCACAGCTTCAGAATACAAAATACAGCCACTCAGTCATAAGGGATCATCTCTAAACACGCTATTCAGAATTTTAGCACCTCAAAACAATTCAGAGGAAGAGAGCAACAGCAACTAATCTATCTACTGGTTGAAGACTCTCCCATGGGGAGTTGATTCCCATGTCCTCTTTGGTTGTTCATCTGGCCGCAGGGGATAGCCCCTGCAAAAGCCAGAAATCATGCCTCACTGTCTGATACATCAACCTCATGACACCTCATTTGAGTCTGGCAAATACAAGGCAGGGGAAACCATGTTCTTGGTCTCCCTGGCCTGGATACTGCAGCTGCTGCAGTGCTCACTGTGGTGAGTGCAATAGATAAAGTGCTGATGACATTGGCCTCCCAGAGGAGATGGGTCAGCTTGTGACATTTGGAAATGTGGTGGCAAGGGCACTGAGGCCTGCGTTCTTCTTGTCCAACTAACCGAGGGCCTGGGAGACAAGTAAGGCCAAGAAAATCTAAGAAGCCTCATAAATTTGGTCCAATAAAAGTAGCTGTTTTTGAAATGCCAGACAGTCTGATATTTTGCTAATTAGAAGACAGTTAATTATCCTCCCAGATCCCTCTTCGATTGCTTCGTCCATTTAGTTCCCATGCACGCACTGCTTAGCTGTTGCTACTTGCTCACATAACTGTAACCTTCTCCGGAGGGTCGCATTTGGGGGACAGATGCTGCAGTGCTGGGAGCTCCCCTTCTCTGCTCCTCCCTGCCCTGTGGCACCTTCAAGGTAAGAAATGTCCTGCGGCCCGGCACTCCCTGGGTTCCGGCAAAGCCTCCATCTGAAGCCACATTCTTACTTAGCTTCCTCATCTGCCTCCATCCTACTTCCCACCCTTCCCTGCAGGCTTCTTATGGGCACTGAGAACACTGCCTTGTTCCTTGACCACAAATCCCCAGCTCTAGAGGGGCTGGTCGCGTAGAGACAGAGCCCGGGATGAAGCACTTGGACAGGAAGCCACACCAAACAGGAGGGTCCCAGGTACTACTCATGCCTCCAAGGACCACTTTCAATCCCAGAATATTTCCTCTTGCCAAAAGTGTAACTTATATAACCCTCCTTAGTAGCCCTCTATCACCTGCAAAAAAACAAAACAAACAAACAAACAAAAAAAACCCCACATGGTTGGATAGAGTGTTGTTTTTTTTTTAAAGCAAGAATGCTGTAAAGCCAAAAGAAAAACAGACAAAAGAAATTGCCAGGGTTAACAAGGCAGACAGCAGGCGTTTTGTGAAACACATAAAGGTAGTGATTGAACAAGACTCCATTAAGTGAAGTCATCACTGAACGCTTACACACGAGGCCAAGGACTTGGTGGGAATAGCCACCTCCCCCTCTGTAAAACATCTTGATAGGTGCCCAGGGCACATCAAGTGCCTCTGGGAAGCTGGTCTGCTCTTTCTATATACTTGTACTCCTGCCAGTTCAGTGTGTTATTATCATTAAATACTGTAACAAAATGTTATGTTAATTAAATGGGAGGACAGGAACAAACTTGGTATTTCTTCAATGACTAAGTTGAATGAGATGAATGCTTTACAAAGGCTAAATAAAAGCAAGCTGCACAGAAATCTGCTGTTAGATTAGGTGTAGGAGAGAAAATGGTAAAAGACTGAAAGCAAATGGTACAGGTCTAGAAGGAGTTCGATTCTTTTATAGCAACTTGAATGCAGAGTTCTCTGGCCATTTTCAAGAAACAAAAAGTAGAAATACTGAATGGTGCATTATTGACAGATTTTTCTTTATCAGCAGAGCAAGCTCGAACAGTGGCCCCCTACAAGACAAGGCCTTAACTCCCTCCTTCCTCCCAAATTAGAAAATAGATAGATGTTTAAGTTTTAAGTTAAAAAAAATTCAAAAAAGCCAGGCCCGACGCCTCACACCTATAATCCTAGCACTCTGGGAAGCTGAGGCAGTGGATTGCTTGAGCTCACAAGTTCAAGACCAGCCTGAATAAGAGCGAGACTCACCTCCACTAAAAATTAGAAAAACTGAGGAAAGAGGATTGCTTAAGCCCAAGATTTGGAGGTTGCTGTGAGCTATGATGACACCATAGCACTCTACTGAGGGTGACAACTTGAGACTTTGTCTCAAAAAAAAAAAAAAATTAAAAATGGGTAATTTGGATAATTTTTCTTTTTTTTTTAAGAGCTCAACAACTGGGCCTTGATTGTGTCAGGTGTAAGGACTTTTACTGAAGTAAAGAAAGCACTAAAATGCTGTAGTGAATTCTCACGCAGATAATGTGAGACAAAGTTTTTATACACAGAGCAGGATCAGCAGAACCTGGGGTCAAAGAATCCAGGGGATGCTGAAGTAGGAGGCTTCATGTTGATTTAGGTTTATCATCTAATTCTGATATCAGAATTCCATCCTCTACTGGTCACAGTTGCTCTATTTTAAATACATCCATTGCATGGCAAACAGTATATTCCATACCCCACCTTCCCCAGTATGACATTAATCATTCTCACTCAATCCCTGTGTCATCTTGTGAAACCCAGAGTGAAAAATTACATCTACATATGCAGGTGTCAGGGTGGGTGACCTTAACTGAACATCAGCATCAAGGATTTGCTCTGAAGAATAGGCAAAACCCTATCTTTACATGACTTATTCTTGGCCGTACAGACCAGTGATTTTCCAGTGGGTGAGAGGATCTTAGGTATACCTGGAAAGATTTTACAGATTGATTAAATTATTTTCAAAATAAGTTCAAAGCACAGTACATACATATTTATTTTATTCTTTGCTGTTTGATCAACATAATTTAAGTGTGCTATAGAAGTTCCAATGTAGGTCTAAGTGTGCTATGAGCTAAAAATGGTTGAAAAACACTGGTATAGACTATTTATAGCTCTTAGTAAGTGATGCTTTAAAATAGACTGATTTCTGGTAAGAAGTTCTGCCTATGTATACCTGAATCAGTGGCTTCCAGTTCTTAGAAATGAAAGCTGCTAACCCAACTTGCTGGTACATGAGAAAAGAAAGACTCCTGGCCTGGTTCTGTGTTTACAGCTCAGTGAGTCATTTCCAACGTACAGTGGTTATCATGTTTGCTTTGTGCCAGTGAGTTTTCTGTACAGCTCAGAGTCAATTCTGCCAAATAACTTTTGTTTGTAAAGCTCCACAGCTTCATCCCTGTCTTCCACTCACAGTCCATTCCTAAGTTACGGCCAGAAAACATTCAAGTTCTGAGAAACAAGAGAAAACAAAATAACTTGAATTTATCCTGATCTCCTGGGAAACAGGGCTAGGTCTTTCTTTGTGTGACACCCCACTGTCCGCTAGGACAGCTTTCCTGCTATTAAAAATACACAATTCGAGTCTGACCTATGGGTCACAAACTGTACAGGGATGAGTCAGTCCCTAATCTCAGAGGCTCCATCTGGTACCAAAAGATAGGTGAGTTATGTAAACAAATAAATCATAATACAGAGACACAGACAGCAAGAAGGACTCCCAGCAGGTACAGTGGGAGGACAGAGGAGAAACATTTGAGTCTGGTGGAGGCAGGGTGTTGAAGAAAGCCTCTCAAGAGGTCAGTTTTGAAGGACAAAGAGAAACTAGCCTGTCAAGAAGGGTAGAGAGAAGCAGAGTAGGGTAAGATACTCTAGACAGACAAAAGAAAGATGAAGCAACAAGAAAACCTATGGAGTAAGTGCCAAGCCAGCCACATGGAAGGGAAGACACTAGGGAAGGTATATAGGGATAGAGTGTGACCATTCGTGTAAGTCTCCAGAAAGCTCATGATGAAGTCAGATTTGTGTTTTAGAAAGATCATACTGGTGGGATTACAGTGGTTGAATAAAAGGTGCCGGTCTACAGGCATCAACTAGTAAATTTAACAGGAAACACCATTGTAAAGAAAATTTAGTATGAAACAGATTCAGTGTGAACATGCACTGTGACAGACAGCAGGACCATCTCCCCATGTTCCTGCTAAGGCCGCTCTCCTCTGCCCAGCCATGTTGCAGGACGTGACCACCTCTACTAAAAAGAGAGAACTGGAGAAGTGTCCAGAAAAGGCGACGGAAAGGACTGTGTCTGGCTCAGGATGGGAATGAGAGCCTCTCCCTTTGGGGAAGGAGGAGTTGAGGTGGCCGTTGTGGTTGTGAGGCAGACTTGGGTGTAGAGGGAGGAACAGAAGCCAGTTGGAGTTTTCTTAGAAGCAGAAGGTTCGCTGACTTGCCAACCGTGTTTACTGAATTTCCACTGCTAGATCCCAATTACAATGTCTCCGTGTCCCCCTTCTCCTACCTTGAATGCTAAGCCCAAGGGGAGGAAAAGGTGTGGCCAGCTTCTTGCACTGCTTTGTCTCCAAAATGAACTACTGGAATCAAAGTGAAGCATGCACCCCCCATTTAGGGGGGGTCATGGATGATGGGGCACAAACAGAGGTCTATTGGAAGGATTCCTGTGAAAACTTGTTTTCTTGTAAGCATCATAGATAGAATGCAAGAGCAGAACTCAATGGCAAATCCCTTCCCTCTAATTTCTGAGCATTAATCTGATACCTGGAACCACAGCAGCCATCCTGCAATTGGTGAGGTACCAAGTATGAAAAAAAAAAAATCAGTAAGGATGATAGAGCAGAAAGTTGGAAAGAAGTTGGGCTTAATGACATTCATGTGTCCCTGCTTCTGCCTGTTCCAGATCCCCAACCTCTAGACTTGCTATTAATTAATTAATACATTTAACTTCCTGTGAGTGAGGTCTCTGGACATTCCACAGTGACACAACATGAAGAGGACTAATATGGAGCTACTGACTCAGGAATCGAGCTCCACATTTGTTTACATAAATAAATCAATGAAAAAAAATCTTTCACCACAATGAAATGTTGAAAAACCTCATGTCATATTTTAAAAGAATAATGTCAAATGTAAGAGACATACATTTGCTTGGTAATGGTAGTGGAAACACTTTTAATCTTGAAGCTAAAACATTATGAGCCACCAGGAATCTGTAGGAAGTTTAATGTGCCTATTTTTTTTAATAGGGGTTTTCTAACAGCAAAACCACATTAATTTTAGAATTCCTATTTCTTTTTAGTGTCAACATTAAAAGGAAAACACTCTCGACTAAGCATTGTCTTACAAATATGGAAATTCTTTCATACAACAAGAAAAGAGTTTGGCTAGCTACTTTATTTTCCAGGACCCCTGTTACCTTATTTCTTTTGAAGAAAAAAATTAAAGAATAAATCCTTGTTTCCAAGGAGCCTCTAACAATAAGGCTATAACGTAGTCAAGTAAGTTCACATTATACAGTTGGGATTTGAAAATTTGTAGAAAGAGTGAATTTGACATCTCATGACATACTTATGTGCACTTCAATGCCACAGATTCAGTGTTAAATTTATGAAGACTAAAGAAAGACAATATAAAAACTTTAATTTGTTGTGTAGACTTTCAAGTGTAGAGACCTTATGCTTAACTCATTTGGACACGTGGGTTTGTTGGTCCATTCATACCTATCAAGCTGGCCAGATGCACCAGGTAGCTCAATCAACGTTTGCTCAGTTCTGTGTCTATAGTTAGAAATTTTCCTATGGACTTTTCTGGGTTTAGTAAACACATTGGCAAATTTAGACAGAGTGGTGGGGAGAGAGCTCAACAAATGCTAAGTGATATATCTAGGACAAAAGGACTTCTTTAAGTGAGGTGTCTTTGCCCATGCCCACTATGATTCTCTGTGGAATGAGTCTCCTTGCATTGGCTTCCAATCCCTTTCTGTCCAAAGACCAGCTGTCACCTTCTCTGAAAAACATGAATCCTGTAATCTGCTCTCCTATCAAACCCACCTTCTGGTGATTCCTCCCTGTCTCAGTTCTATCCCCTCAGATCTTTCCCTAGACCTTGGCCCTTCTCCCAACACTCCCTTCACTGATGGGCTCTCCCAAGCCTGCACGCATACACACACACACACACACACGCACACACACACAGAATGACATTTCTTGACCCTGCTGTTCCCTCTAGTTACAATCCTGGTTCCCAACCACTTCTACCTTCTGAATCTCTCTGGGACTGTATCTCTTGCCACTCCTTATGCCTTGCTGACTAAAGTCCTTTTCTCACCAATCCTAAAATTATTTTTGAAAGACCATAATGACACACCTCACAAAAACAAAGACATTCTTAACTACACAGGAGATATTCAGCCATTCCTTCCGGGCCAAAAAGAATTTTTTTTTTTTCTGTATTTGTAGTTAGCTTTGGGGGAGGAATTGGCAGATCAGAACAAAAGATTATTTAAAGACGATAAAAAGATGCAGAGAGAACAATATTCACTAGGAGGTTCTTTCTACCTGCTTAAAAAAATCTAAAGCTTTTATTTTCTTCTGCTTTATATTACCCCTTTTGGAGTAATACATGTAACAAATTTTTCAGTGCTAATAAGAAAATAGTAATATATGTAATGATATGTTATATCTTAATATAGCAGAGTAATATACCATAATTCCAAATACAATCATACGAAGTATAATTTCCATTTCATAGATGAAGATACTGAGGTTTCAGGGGTTAAGTAACTTGTTCGAGGTTACAACTGACAACGACTTTGAAGCCTTCTATAACAGTACACTTGTCTGTGAAACCTCACAGGTCACCAGTGATTTACTACTCCAAGGCTATTTCTCTGAGAACCAATGGACTAGGAGCAGATGGTTCCTTCCAATAAAAATTTAATCTTTTTGTGAATCTTGAATTTTTATTATCTCAGCTCTGATTATGAGAAGTTATTTTTTCTCAGCAAGCAGTTGATAGTGATTGTAAAACTATATATGGTTTTATAGCTATAACTACTGTTAGACCTGTATCACACCAGGGAAGAGGCTAGTGTAACAATTTCAAAACGGTCTTGCTGCATCCAGCTTTTCTGTGGGTAAACAAGCATTCCATTCGTTATTACTCTTTCTCTCTCAAAGTGCCCTAGTTTGAATGAAAAATTATATGGTCACCCTGGCCATCGACCATTGCCATCTTAGTGTTCTGAAAACATTGATTTCAGCATGTAATTTATCTGTCAAAAATCAAGAGCTCCTACTGGGGGTGCAGGGGACAATCCTGCCTGCCCAGCAGCCCTGTCTTTAGGACAACCCTCCTTCCCTGCTTTATTTCACTGGGGGTGAAGGTGGTGTACTGTTAACCACCGTTGATCACCATGTTCTGCCCTACCACTCCAACCAAGGATGGGCTAGTAACTCAGTTGTATATTATCATGCTGACCTGTCCAAAGAGGGGGTGGGCAAGTGACCCAAGAAAGACCAGAGCACTACTGAAAATTAGACAGGCTTCTTTCTGCTGGGATTGTGGATTAAGAAGGTATTTGGAACAACTAGAAGCAATAATTCTTGCCACACAGAGAGAACCTCAAAGGAAAGAAATCAATGAGGAAGAAGGGACAGGAATGCTGAGGGTGTAGTGCTTGATAGTAAGCCCTAAAGTACTTGAGAGTGAACATGAGTGCTTTCATACAAGCATGTCCCAATGACTTGGTTCTTATACTTAATTCTATAAATCACTCTAGTATATTTCCATTTTACATATGCTAACAAAATCCCTTCTGCTTAAGCTCACTAGATTTTGGTTTCTATAACTCACACAGAAAAGTGATCTGATGACTCATTCCCTAAAAGATCACCTTCAGTAATATTCAAGGACATGAAAAATGTCTTAATAAAGATCCCATTTCCAACCTGGCAGAAAAGCAAGATATATATAGACAAGTGTCTATGCACTACATATGTACACACACATTTACATTTATATATGTTCCATGTTTACTTCTGGGAAAGATAACTTAGAAGCCATTGCTTACATCACTGGTGATACCATAGCTAATATTTAACTTTCTGGAAAGCAATTTGGTGATGTTTATCAAGTACCCCTCAAATTGTAAGATCTTTTATATCATTTAAGGTGAGTTTAGTGACAAGCAATGAAAGGCTGACACTTGAGCAAGAAGGAAATTAGAAGGACACTGGGGACCTCCAGGACTGAAGACCAGCCAGGCATCAGATAGAGCTGTTGCCCAGATAATGCCAAGGAAGTTGACAACAGGAGCCTGAAGACTCCTGGGTTCTGTCACATGGTGACTCCATTCTAAAATTTCACTTGGGTGCATCTCTGTTCTACTTTCCAAATTTTCTAGAGATAGCAAGCTTTACTTATGTATTTCTACCCTCAGAAAATCCGGGAGTAGCAAGGACATCCTGTGATTGGGGGAAGAAAAGAGGGCAATAAGATAGAAGATACACAGTCAATTCATTGGTGTGCATAATATACATTAGCCTTTGGCTTCCTCCAACACATACACTCCTATGCAGCCAAAGATGCCTCCACCCAAACACTAGGAACAATGGCGAACTGTGATATTCTCCATCACTGGGGGAAGTAAGCAGCTGCTGTGTCCAGGAGTAAGAATAGATCTCACAGGGCCAATGTCCATCAGGATCAGTGCTTCTCAAACTACTCCACTAAAGGAGAGTGGTCAGCCTTTATTTTTAATCTGCCATGGACACATCATTGGGAAAATGCAATAACAATGAATTGCTAGAAAAATGAAATTGAGAACATGCAGCTCAAGCCTTAATTTTTATTATTACATACAATAGGCATAGAAATTTCAATGCCAAATTGACAGAATAATTTAAAAAACTATTTCTATACTTCTCTCATTATAACCTAATAATAAACAGCTGATGTACTACCCTGTAGACCCCCACTTTGAGTAGTATTTCTCTCAATGATCTCCATTCCCCCTCAAATTCTGCTTCATCCTATGGTCCAAAAGGCATAGTTTACCATCAGTAACACACACCCTGTATACAACAGGGAAATGAAGGAAGACATTTTGTTTTAAGTAATAACTTAGTGAGGAAATACATCATCCTTTCTGCCATTTATCCCTAAGTCCGAAGTGGTATCATTAGGTCTTCTCTCTTCTATAATCTGTTCTGTGATCTCTTTACCTTTGACATCCCCTCAGGTATTTCCCCATTGATTCTTGAGCTAATTCTGTTTACTTTCCCTAATGAGCATATAAGAAAAAGGGACCCACTAAGTTCCTATTACTCTTAGATCCATTAAAATAGCAACAGTTTCATTTCCCCTTCCTAGGCATGGTCAGTTCTCTAGCCAACACAGTATTTTGCTTTCTGCCATTTGTCCCCTGGGTATTAAGAATTCAACCAGTTTTATCTTCCAGTTCAGGAGAACCACACTATACTCCATAATGAAAGCTTTCCACCCTTGGGTACTAAGAGTGAGTGACGCTAAAATTGCAGGACATTTTTTATCATAAGGTGAGTTTAGTGACAAACAGCAAACAGGTTTAAGACTTCAGTGAGAAAGAAATTAGAAGGACCCCAGGGGAAACCAGGACTGAGGACCAAACATCAAAAAGAGCAGGAGCCCAGACAATTCCAAAAATGTCAATGGTGGGAGTAAATATTCTGAGAGTGGATTAGTTATAATTGTTAGTCACATCAGTCCCTCCTGGCTCTG
This sequence comes from Galagoides demidoff, assembly GCA_963574575.1. Lineage (NCBI taxonomy): Eukaryota > Metazoa > Chordata > Mammalia > Primates > Galagidae > Galagoides > Galagoides demidoff. Next base: position 15,140 of record CAUYQV010099468.1, on the reverse strand, counting down.
TGGTTCCTAGATCCATATCTTCTAATTATGGGGAAACAGTGCCTCATTTGAAACACTGGCTCAGAGCCTAACCAGTATTCTGCAAAGTAGCTACATCATCAGGTAGAAAAGAACGCACTGTGAGATTACAGCGCTAAGTCTTTAGAGACTATTCCACCATGTCGTAAGACTAACTGCTTCATTAATAGGGAACATGAAACAGTGAATTATGTGTGAATTAGTCTATTGCCTTCATTCTTTGTTTCTGGTTAAGGAACTCCCTTCATAGCCAATGCAGGTAGGAGAACAAGGTAACATATGCCTCATATTGGTAAGTGTGATGCTATATCAGTGATGCGGGCTGACCCCTAAGACTGACAAATTGAGTTCTCCGCTCTAATGAGGGAAAAGGCTGTGTGGTGGGGTCTACACAAAGCCTCCGTCTCTACTCCTCTGGTTGTCTTTTAGCCATGTTCTATTTGAATGCTCATCAGAAAGGCTCCTTGGCAGAAAAGACTCACAATCACGTGATTAAAGGTATTAAAGTGGTCAGCTTAGTTCAGCTCCTTTAAACGCTTGCTCAATGGACTCCTGAACTATTTCATGTTCTGCATCTGTTCTGAGTGTTCCATGTTCACATCCTTTTCCTCAGTTCTCTAGCCAGCCCTCCTCTCTGTCCCAGACCAACGTGTCCAAGAATGGGTACAGAATCTGACTTTACCTGGAGGAAGATGAGGCCTAAAGTTGAGATACACCAGTCAATGCCTTACCTAACTGGAAGTTTGCCCCTCCCTATTGTTATCCATGAAAGTCATCCTTTTTATTCAATAGCTTGTTCCAGGGACTTCCCATGAGACCATAAACTCAGCTTGAGAAAGGAATGGCAGTGGGGTAGGCTTGTGGGCACATAAGCAATCTCCTCAGGCCACTTATGTGTTCTTTGGGAGCTTCATGGAACCCTGCCAGACACGTAGAACTTTGTTCCTTCATTGTTGTGGATTCTGGATCCCTGATCATCGAAGCAAAAACTCAACCATATTCATGTACTGTGTACTATGAGTCACTTAGATACCTTATCTGAAAAGGGTAGTCAACTCGCTAAAAGAAACAAATCTTTCTCCAAAATCTAGGAGCTTTTTAGTTTCAGTTCTATCAAGATTTGCCACAGGAATCATTCAGGATTCGGATCTGCCTTAGTCACTGCATTAATTTGCTCCAGTGAGGAGGCAACATATGGAAGAGCAGTTGCAGGGAGAATCACCACCTGATAAAGTAATGATATGCTGGGCAGCTTTCCTGGCAGCAGCTTCATCTTTTCCATGACGCGAGTTCCTGATAGACAGATCTGCTATCCCGGCTTCCAGAAGGTGACCTCACCCCAGGATCCCATCCTTTCCTTCCAGCATGAAAGTGATTTCCTACTTGTTTCCTGGGCTCATCTTTTGTCTTCCCAGCTCCTCTATAATCAGCTTGCCTGCATTAAATTCCCTTATAAACACAAGTGGATGCCGTTTTCCTGGGTAGACCATGGGTCAGCTAAGTTGGCTGACCTTAGTCCTTGTGGGATATAATTATTAGGACACATTTTTCTCTGAGTATATAATAGAAATGTCTATCCTTGTCAACTTTCAGAACCCTGAAATTAGCTTCCCGACCTCCTTCACAAAGGCTATGACACTGGGAGAGCCAAGTGGCAGCTATTTGTTTACTGTCAAAATAGTTGATCAAAAGCAATATCATATCCTAGGCTCTTTTCAAGAGACTGAAAGATGTACATATGGATATTCATCTAGTTTCTTGGTTTAGCCAGCATACGACATTGACGGCCCTTGGAAAACAAAATGTTTTGTTTTATAGCAAAAGGTAAAAAAGTAATGCACACAGACCTCAAAGGCTAGCTCACCAATTTAATTCCCAAACATATCATGTTTAATATAAGCCAGAGATTTCTGCCTATCCGACAAGTTCCGGAGCCCACTGAATTTGGATCTTGACTACACCCACTTGGCGTCTGTAGTTACCTGCTTTCGGCATGACTCCTCCTAACTCTGCTGGTTTAGGGATCACACGCCCCCCATCTGTACACCCGGCCTACGAAGAACAATAATGTGCATTTTAAAGAATGCTGCAGCCTCCCTCAGCAATCTATTTCTCATGGAAAAAAGATCCTTCTGGGCCTTAAAGCAGAACAGAATGAGATGTAGGTGGGTCAGACACACACACACAACCCCTCTCACCCCCAAACCAATATTTCTAGTTCTTACAGCATTTGTGAGCCAGAAAATCTCCATCATAATAAAGGGAAATGATTTCAATGTCACCTAGCATAGGACAGCATTCAGCAATGGTTTGTACTCACCAGGCCATCAAACTTGAAATTAAAGCTGTCTGCCTAGGCTAGCTCATTGAATACAGACAACCTGGTGAGTACTACTGCAGCGATTTCAATAAAATCCGAATTTCTGAAATACCTTCTGAAAATATTTCCCCCTGTACCCTCTGGGGCAATATGTGCTGAATTTAAATTAATTTTTTCTTTTTTCCTTTGTGCTACTAAGAGAACAATGAAAAGACAGATATGGGTTTGGGCCATGTAGGGTTACCAGATAAAATACAAGATGTCTAGCTAAATTTCAATTCAGATAAACTACTCTTATAATTTTTTAGTATAAGTATATCCTATGCAATATTTGGGACATACTTATACGTAAACAAATCATTCATTGTCTAAAATAAATTTAACAGGGAATCTTGTATTTTTACTTGCCAAATCTTACAACTCCTTGGGTAGGACAGTTAACAATAGCATATATATACATATACATATAAATATATATAAACTTTGTTGCTTTGGGCAATGGAGTAAGAAGAAATGGCTAAGAATTAAGGCTCTGGTTTGAGATTGCCTGGATTTGAATCATGTAACCACCACTTAATGACCATGTGACTTTGAACCAGAAGCAGCTATGTAACTTGCAGGGCCAGGGTGCCTCACCAGCCTCCATTCTATTTTGGAAACAGCTATCCAGAAATCCATAGCTTCACCCCAAAGAGATATCCCCGTTGCCTAGGGTAAGAGATTGATTAGCTGTTTGGCCGCCACTTACCAAAAACTTTGAAATTCTGTACTGACACAGAGAAGGAAGCCTTGCTGCCTTCTACCCCCATAATATGGGTATAAGGGCTAATTCCAGGTAATTACCTTTTTCTAGGTATCTAGGGTATTTTTTATGTAGGGGTTTCTTTTTTGTTTGCAACAGAAAGAAACTCAGATTAACAAAGAAACCACAGATTTGGAGGGAAGGAGTCTAAAGGTTGCTCACAGAATTTGTAAAAGAGCTGCACAACCCAGCTTCTGGAAAGACAGGCCTAGGAACAGTACAGCATCACAGCCCGGCTGTGGAAGCCTGACACCATTGTACCAGGTTCCTACCTGAGATGACCCTACTGTTTCCTATTGCTACTTGTGTGCCAGGTTTCCATTTTTTAAATTTTTATTTATTTATTTACTGCCCAGCTCGAATCCAGGTATTTTATTCCTGGATTGGAACAGTCAGGGTGGACAACTAGGCATAATAGTAAGGCTAGAGCCTCCGAGGGAAGCGATAGGAGCTATGCACATACCCCAGTTTGAGTCTACTATAAGCTTTGCCCCACCAACCCTACAGTTTTATACTATTACCTGTATAAGAAAACAATCAGATGTAATATGTATATGAACAAGGCTTCTTATTACTGAGTGCCCAGTGATAGGGGAGAGAAACTTATGGCACATAAAGGTACATTATATACGAGGTGATTATTCATGCTGGATTGACATTTGGTGTCATGGAAAATTCTCACATGAAATTTATAATGCAAGTCAGAATTTTACATGGATTCCTTTTCATAAAGGGTGTATAGAAAATGTACTTAAAAAGCTAAAATTTAGTCCCACCCACCACCCAGAGATAATTTTGCCCACTTAAGTAGCCTCTATTTTTCTATAAATCAGGAAATTATTTTTTTAATTAAAGTGTCTGATTACTTATGAATGAAACTCCTTGGTTGGCCCAAACTTAGCTTTCAGAATGGATGTTCTTTGTTCCCTGAACTAGCTAGTCAAGGACACTGGCTAACTGGCCTATGATTTCAAGATCCACAGAAATGCCCCATCGTTTGTGAGACCTCAGTGAACTCAGGGATCTCACCTGCCACAGAACAACTCTACTTCTTCCTATCACTATTAAGCCCTCACAGAGCTTTCTGTGGTTAATTTCAAAAGCATGGGAGGATTTCTCAATCTCACATTGTTTCTGCCAGGGTAGATGGAGAGAAGGATGAAGAGGACAGAGGGTGAAAGTAGAAAATAGCATGAACTATTTTAGCTTAGCACTGATACAGAGGACGAAAACACTGATAACCAAATGTAATGTGATCCTTGATTAGATCTTCCATCAGGCAGTTGCCCCAGGGCTTCTCAAACTGACATGTATATAATTCACTGGGTTCCTGTTAAAATACAGTGCTGCCTACAATGCTGGTCTAGGAATTATTCTGAGAAGCAGTACTCTAAAGGGCATTTTGAGGCCTACTGGAAAAATTTCACTGCCTTTTAAATTATACATCAATGTTTCATTTCCACAGTGTGGCAGACGTGCAATTGTGTGAGGGTAATTTCATCTTTAGGAGACATGTACCAGCTACAGTGTTTAAGGGAGTGTCTCATGATTCCTATAACTTACCTTCAATTGGTTTAGCAAAAAAAAATGTACATAAATCTCTATAAGAAATAAAGAGAACAGGGCAAAGTAGTAACAATTGATGCATCCTGGTGAAAGCCAAATGATCACTGTCCCGTTCCCTTTAACTTTTCTGATTTTAGAAATCTTTGAAATAAAAATCTATGAAATTATAAAGAGGATGCTTATGCTTAAGCTATACCCACAGAGATGGAGTCAGCATGTCCAGAGTGAGCCCTAGAAGCCTGCATCTGAAACCTCCCCCCAGAGCTCCATACACATTATACACAGACCACATCTTGAGAATAGTGTTTCACTCGTTAGCAGACAGTCTTATCTCCTTGATAACTCAGTCTTGAAATGGCCAGGGTTCCCAGGCTTGAAATACTACAATGAAATGCAGTGGCTGTAGTATGATTTGCCTGGCAGCCTTTGCACTCTTGTCCCTCCAATAGCACTTTTCTTTCCTTAAGGATCTTCTCCCTAATTCACAATTTGAGGAGAGATCAACAGAGATGATACCCACTTCATCAGTACCTTGTACAAGCATGTCCCTGTGTAAGCTTTCTATGTTGAATAGCAATATACTATATATGTAACAGCTTGAAACAGCAATCTCTGTGGGTGAGCACAGCTCAGCGGGGTCTTCTGCTCAGGGTTTTAGAAGGTTGCAGTCAAGGAGCCAGCCAAGCTTCCAATCTCATCCGAGGCATGGGGTTCCTTTCCAAACTTATTGGTTGTTGACAAAATCCAGTTCCTTGCAGCTGAAGCACTGAGGCCCTCAGCCCCTCATTCCACATGGCAGCTTGCTTTCTGAAGGCCATCAGGAGACCACCGGTATAAGTCTCTGACCCTCTGTTAGAGCACTCACCAGTTTCAGTCAGGCAGACCAAAAACAATCTTTTCGGTTAATTCAAATTGACATGGGACCTTCACTTTTGTCATATTCTATAACATCAAGGCAGTGACTATGCAATCATATTCACAGGCTCAGCCCACGGGGGTCTGGGAAGGGGAGGGAATTAGTGTGTATATTGAGGGGTGAGAATCTTGGAGTCCATCTCAGAGTTCTGCCCCCAACAGTGCCTGTGGGTGCCTGCAATGATCATTCCAATTTCCTGATACACAGAACCTTCTACAGTATTTTTCCACATTGTTTACCAAGTTTGGTCAAGGAAACTGGCTAACTGGCCTATGATTTCAAGAGCCACAGAAATGCCACAACTTTTGTGAGACCTCAGTGAACTCAGTGATCTCACCTGCCACAAAATGACTCTACTTCCTCCTATCACTCATTAAGCCCTCACAGAGCTTCTGAGATTGGTTTGTAAAAGACACGGTCTATAGAGTGTAAGCTGTGAGGTGGCAGGGCCCCCATGGCTCGGGAGAACGTTCAGACGACAAACCCCCTCTACTCACCCTCACTCAACAGATAACATTTTCTCTAAGCTTCCACTTTTAACCCAACAGAAAAAAAAACATGTTTTCCTTAAAACTTTAGCTTTTAACTTTACAACTGTACTTCAAAGCAGTCACATACATTTTCCAGCTAATCTTGTAGATATGTAGTTTGTACATATTTTGAGGTCACACATTTTAGAGGTAATAAATTATGTTTATGTAGGAATTTGTGCCTATTTCTCTTCTTATGATTAAGCTAACAATGTGTCTTCCTTGCAAAACAACTTTGACTGCCTCCTTAAAAATAAAGCTATTTGGACACTCAGGGCTGGTGATAGAAAAAAAATATCCTAGACCTCCCAGCCCCATCTTTTGTCTCTCAATACTATTTCTGTCTCTCATGTCTTATTTTGTCATTTCCCACCAATCTCACTCTGGTTCATTCACTTTTCATGCTGGTTTGTGAAAACTGCAGCTTCCATTTTGGTTTCTTTCACTCTCTGATCATCCGTGCTTAGAGAAGCCACCTGCTATGCTATGTGAACAGCCCTGTGGGGAGACCCACCTGGCAGGGAACTGAATCCTACCAACAGTCACACTGAGCACAGAAGCAGTTTCTCCAGCAGTTCTCTTTTCAGAGAATTGTGGCTCTGCCCACTACGGTAATTGCAACCCCATGACAGACCTTACCAGGGTGTCCAAACTATGGCCCACAGGCTGTATGTAGATTTTTTAAAGGCCTGTTTTCCTTATCTGTGATGTCAGATATCACAAAAATTGTGCACTTTTTTTTTTGCTCATCAGTTTTCATTAGTGTTTGTGTATTTAATGTGTGGCCAAAGATAACTCTTCTACTGTGTGGCAGAAAAAAATAATGGTTGGACCATTCCTGCCCAGCTAAACTGAAACCATACAGCTAAGCTGCTCCTAGATTCCTGTCCCTCAGATTCTGAGGTGATAAAATGTTTGTGGTTTTATGCCAAGTTTTTGTTATGCAGGAGAGTAGTAATAAACACCTGACCCAGGCCTCACTAATCTCAGAAGACTGGAAGATACCTTTGTCCTTCCTCCCTAGCAGCATGGGAGAAGCATATGTAAAATAAGGGGTGGCGAGCCTGCCAAGCGTGGGCAGAGACCAGAAGTGGGTGATGGTGCAAGCCCAGCAGCGCTATTCTTTTAGTTTCTGGATCCAGACAGATGTGAATTAGTGCCTTGCCTATTGTTCCCCCTGAGCCAATACAATTTTTTTTCACCCTTTAAGTTCAGAAATTTCAAAGTATGTTTTGATCTGCTGAAAAAATTTTAGCCCTCTCTCCATCTCCCATAAATGTGAATTTATATAATAGGCAACATAGTAAAACCCAAACCAGTAATTTTTCCACCTCTCCCCTCCACTATGACGTCTGTAACTGAGCTGGTTTTCTGATTTCTGTCACTTGCAACCAAGAGCTCTGACTCAAAAAGCCTTTGTAGGATCAGTTTTGTGACTCACTGGATAATTTTTTTTTTATGGCAACTTTCCCTCCAAGGTCATTTTGGTTGATTCTAAATCACATATTATGAGGTCATGCTTTTCAGGTTCCCTGGAAAAGAACTTCTGTTTGCTTGTATTTCTAAGAAAGCTCCCATGGCATTTTCTCTGAGGAAAGTCTTAACATGCTGAGAATATAGCAATTTGACTAAATGATCTACATTTATTTCAGGGTAAATTTCCTCTATAGTGTATGGCTTTTTGCTTCCTAACTTAGCTAATCAAACACTCTCTGGGTACTAAGCCAACTGTTCATGCTGAAGCAGCCTGAGCAATCATTGTGGAGAGAAAACACAATAAACAAATCCCACGCAAAAATCAAGCAAAAATTCTGAGTTCTAAGATGTAATCTCTCCATACTCACTGCTCTCAGTGCAAGTCTTTACAGACCCCGTTCTCAACCTATAATTCTGCCTCCTCCTAGTTCTGAACTGCAGGATTGAGTTAACACAGACTGAGAGATCTTTTTCCATGAGGCCCCTCTTCTATACAACAATTATTATTGTGATTTTTCTAACAAAGTGACACATGGATAATGCATTTATAAATTTATAATCATTAGACACAGTAAAAAATGCCACTCCCTAACTGCCTTCCTCAATTCCAAGATTTGCCATTTCTTATAAGCAAAGCCTGAGAATTGACCTCAATAGCATCATCTCTTACCAAATCAATTTCTTTCAATTATCCTGTTGACACAAAAAGCAAAAAACCCTCAAACTCAAATTAATAGTCCTATTATTTCTGCCTATTGGTTCAAAACATTCAGAGCAGCCAGGAACCAAGTTGAGAGTGCTCAGAGGAATTGGTATAAAAAAAAAGATCCACATTTTCCCCCCTAAAGAATGTTCTTGCTCTACCATATCATTTAATATAGGAGACTCCTAAACCAAACCATATGGACTCAAAGCCCAGGTGTTCCATTTAAAGATTTGTGTCATTGGTCAAGTTATCGGATACTTCTCTGCTTCAGTTTCACATCTGCAACATATAGATAATAGTAATATCTACCTCAAAATCTTTGTTATAAGAATTTACCTTAGTACTTGTGAAACAATTAAAATATTGCCTGACATACAATAATTATTAAATTAATAGCTCAGAGATCATATTGAAACTTGATATTGCATCTTCTCACTTACCCTAAGAGGTGCTCCTTAAGCTTTAGTGTCATTCAAAAGACGCTCACCACCACATCTTGTGCTGTGTGGATGAAATTAAACTGATCTGAGGGTATTAGTGACTTAGACAACTAGCCAGATAAAACATAGACCTTCTTTGGATTAAGATGTATCAGGCTGAAAATTATTTCTAGAACAGTTTTGCAAATAAAATGTCTGACACACAGTAAAACTAGGCACTCAGTCAACCATAACCAGGCACTCAGTCAAGAAAACCATCAGACAGAAATAACTGAAAATGAAACTCGCAAGCACTTCAGATATTGGAGTTTTGGGATATCAACTTTAAAATATCCATACTTGTTTTGTTCAAAAAGACAAGATAAAGAATTTTAGAAGAAAACTGAAAATCATTATAAATACCACATAGAAACTGTAAGATCTGGGAAATAATTGAAATTAGCCAACAGATTATTTTGACAGCTGACTAGACAGTTGAAGAGATTTGGTCCAAAAGAATTGGTCTAACTATTTAGAATAAAGCAAAGATAAACAGAAGGATGAAAACATTATAAAGAAAGATGAGAAATAGGATATAGTGAGACGGTATAACAAGTTAAAGTGGAATTCTAGGAAAAGGAAATGACAGGGTATAAGAATTATTTGAAGAAATAATGGCTGAGAATTTCTCAATCTGAAAAGCAGCATAGATTCAAGAAGACCTATAAACCTCAAACAGGATAACCAACCAGGTACCTCATAGCAAAATGTTGCAAAACCAAAAGAAAGAACATTTTTAAGGAGTCAGAAGGAACGAAAAAGGCAGGTTGTCTTCAAAAGACTAAGAATTAGGTAAATAGCTGGCTTTTAAACAGGGGTAATAGGCACCCAACAATAAGAAAAATATCTTCAAAGTACTAAAAGAAAATACCTTCCAACCAAAAATCATAACTCCCAAAATATAACTTATAACCCCAAATTATAGCAAACATGTATTTCAAGAATAAAATGAAATAATTTTTAGCCATATGAAACAGAATTTATAACCAGCAAATCTGTATTAAAAGGCAAGAGGAAAATGGCATCAGGTGGAAGTCCAAATTCAGGAAGAGATGAAGAACATGGGGCAAGTTTAAATATGTAGACCAGCTTTCTGCCCAGGGACGCCACTGAGGAAGCATGATAAAGTCTGTCTTCCCACTGCAGTCACGTCTCAGTCACAATCTCCTAAAGAACCTGAATCCCTAAACCCCTACTGAAGTTCTCCATCTGATGGTTGAGCTTTGAAACAACTAACGAGTTTGAAGTCATTTTAAGCAATGGGGCATGCTCATGGACTATGTGGTAATGACATATTCAAACACCAAGTGGCTCCAGGGATGGGGGTTTGTCACATGTGCTGCAGTGAAGGAAGTAGATACAGCCATGAATGGTAGGCTGCACAAAGTGGGTAGGAGAGCTGCAGAGTGACAGGCTTATCTTGAGAGAAGGTTCTCAAAGATCAACAGTCCCTTTCACTGTGAAAAAGACCTTTGTTGGTAACATTATGTTGTACCCTGCAATCTGAAAGTATAGACTTGGACCTCTCTTAAGTGCAATTCAATTAGAGATTTATTGAAGCTGAGCAGGGGACAATTGCTCTGAGACAGATAGCCCGTCTTAGTAGAGGACAGGTGGTCTTATATAATTTTTGAGCAAGCATATCACAGAAGCAAGACACGGCTGGTTAGCCAGGGCAGGGGGGTTACAGCTTGGGGGTTACAATCTGAGTAAATTCCCACCATTGTTCACCTGAACTTGGGACTTTTCCATGTTTCCTTGTTTCGTCTCTGAGGGGGAAGGAGGAGGAGGGAGTCAACCTGGGAACTTGTCCCATTCCCAGGGTTGACTCTGGGGGAGGGAGGCAGGCCCATTCCCGGGAATTGATTCTGTGGGGAGGGAGGCAGGCTGAAAATCTGTCCATTTCAATTAAAGATACTGAAGAACAAAACCCAAGAAATTATTTTGAACCCTATGGAAAAATTAAATGATTGAAATTATGATACACTGAGGCAGTAGTAAGAAGATGCCTTTGTAACCTTTGAAAACCATGGCTCCATGGATAAGATTGTCATTCAGGGACACAATCCTGTGAAAAGTGACAACTGTGAAGTCAGGAAAGCCATGTTGAAGCAAGAGATTGCTGTACTTTATTCAGCCAATGAGATTGAAGTGGTTCTGGAAAATATGGTGGTGGTTTTGGTAGAAATGACATCTTTGGTCTCAGGAAACTTCACTGCTCATGGTGGTTTTGGTAGTGGCCATGGTGGCATTAGGATTGGCTATAATGAATTTGGGGATGATGGAAGCAATTTCAGAGGTGGTGGAAGCTGTGATGATTTTGGCAATTCCAATAATCAATCTTCAGCTTTTGGATCCACAAAATGAAGAAACTCCATAGGCACAAGTTCTGTCCCCTATTATGGTAGATGCCAATACTTTCCTAAACCATGAAACCAAAGTAACTATGGCAGTTCCAATAGCAGCAGTAGCTATGACAGTGGCAGGAGGTTTTAATTACTGTCAGGAAACAAAGCTTAGCAGGAGAGGAGAGCCAGAGGTGTGACAGGGGAGGTACAAGTTACAGCAGATTGGTGAACCCCGCCAAGCACCATGATGATAGGGCCCAGCTGCTGCTAAGACATGTTTTAGACAATACTCACGTATATGAGTAAAAAACTCAAGGACTGTATGTGTGACTAATTGCATAGCAGGTTATTTTAGTTTCTGTTCTCTGGAAAGTGTAAAGCATTCCAACAAAGGATTTTAATGAAGATTATTTTGCAGTCATGTTGATTGCTAAATGCAATAGTCTCATCATGATGCTGAGTAACTGTAGACTACTGATACTTAAAATATAAACACACTGACATTTTTATTTTAAATATGAATTAAAGACAGAATTAAAGGATATAACAACGACTTCAGAGTTTAGAAGGGGCTAAGAAGAGTTGAGCTGTCTCAAAGGAGCCTAAGGTCCTTTCACTGCTTGTTAGAACCAATTAACATAAAGTTTAAAGAACCAGTGAGGTATATCCTAATTTTTTGGTTCACGAGTAAAAGAACTATAGAAGCATGCATAACTTTCAAGGTAGTAGAGGAGAAAAAAATAGAATTTTAAATTTGGAGAAAGGCCCAGAAACAAGGAACTTTCTCTCTCTCTCTCTTTTTTTTCTTTTGAGCAAGTAAGCATTTAATGCAGTAATTTTAAATCAAATCCCAGTAAGGAATTTAAGAAAAAAGTGAAAACATTTCCTAGGATAAAGGCCTCAACACTGACTAATCTGTCTTCGCAAAAGAAAATGACTCTTCTTGCAGTAAGACAAAAGGACATCCATTATTTATGGCAATATAGCACTCAGTCATAGCCACTGACCAAATCTTGGCCTTCCTACTCCATGACATGTCTTGTATCTTTCTTTCTGAAATTTTCCTAGAAATGAGGACATGTGTGGATTAAGGGGAGAAACAGAATAGATGAGAGAAGCAGAAAGCCCAGAGTCAGACACGAGCAATTCACAAGACACAAGCTGTAGGATTTGAATGACCTGAAACTCTAGAAACAGGCAAAACTAAACTATAGCATTTAGAAATGCACACGTAAGTAGTAACACTAAAGAAAAGCCAGGAAAGGATTGCTGTAGTACTTAGGAACTGGTTTCCTTTGAGGAAGACAGAAGGTGGTGACTTGGAGGAGACATGTGTGAGTATTGTACAAGACGAAGAAAGCTGTGTTATTTGGCTAACCAGGTGGGCTTTTGTGCTGATTCACTTAGTTATCTTCTGTGTACTTCTCTGTACTTACTCTATTTCTGCCAAAAAAAAAAATGTAAGGAGAGCTAAATGTGATGGTAAAATATTCAGAAATATATAGTTAAATAAAATAAGGTATAGAATGGCAAAAGGGTATACTCTAATTTAGGTTTAAAAAGCTCAAACACTCACATGTTTGTATTTGCATAAATAATTTTGAAAACAATATATTTAATCTGGGCCCTTGCCTCTAAGAGGGGAGACACAGGTATTTATGGGAAGTGGGGTCTAATTTTTACCTATATACTTTTGCTGTGAAAATAAACTGAATAGTGTTTAGTATAAAAACGTTTCACCAACCTGTAAGTTAACTGATTCCATCCAATGGCAACCCTGTTGTTCTCATGATTTTCAAACAAAGGATTGCACTTTAAAATCTTAATTTAAGTCTGGCATTTTTAACCAAGAATTGTAAATTGTTGCTAAACTTATAAAAATTTGATCCATCTTTTGAACAACTGAAGAGGGAAAAGAGACTTTTATTTTAAATGGACACTCATGAATTGATTATCTTCCCATTTCTCCTCACATAAATGGAGTAGAGATGGGTCTAGATAATTTTCATTTCAACCCCCTTCTAGGACATCGTGATGCTGCCATCTGCATTACAATGGAGTGCTGCTAAAAAAGGCCACAAATTTAGGGTAAACCAAATGGCTGAATTTAAGAAAATGCCACAAATTATGAAATTTTACTTTAGGCTTGTAGTTATATGAACAAGTGGATTATACCTATCTAATAATATGGATAATCTGGGTTGTCAAAGCAATTATTAGTAGAACTAAACATAGTATGCATTTTAAGAATTTAGCAATAAATGAAAAGATAGCATCGGTTGTTGACAAGGGTAAAGAAATAAGCCTACTCAGGATTTCTGGGTTAAGACAGCAGCTTGAACACATACCTCTATTTCTTACCCATATAACTTATTAAAATTTAGGGAGGGGATTAGAAAAAGATATAAAGCAGAAAAAAGACAGAGGCAAAAAAAAAAAAAAAATCAGAAAAAAACATGGCAGCTAGAGAAATATGGGCAAGTAGTAACTAAGACCCGGGAAAATGAATCTACAGCCAGTACTGGGAAAATGTTAGTCTAGCAAATACACCAGAGTGCTTAAAGGGCGCAGGAATGGCCTTTAGGAATTGGTGATAAAAGGAAGGCTGTGATAGGAAAACCTTGTGGGAGAGCTGTCGCCTATAGCCATTCAATCCAGGTGGGATGGATGCCCTCCCAGTGAATAGGTGAGAAGTCCTGACTGAACATGCCATGAACACATCAAGTGATGGGAACAAAATCTATTACAACATGGAACTTTCTGGGCAGAGCAGGACAATGCCCAAGCTTGTCTGGAGTTGGATTGAGGACCTTGAAAGAGAAAGAATGAGGGAAAGTAGCCCTGGTTTTTAATCATAGTTAGGGTTGGCATGAGGGAAGAGTTTGCTCCCCCCATCTGGTTCAAACTTTCTGCTGTGTCAAGAGGAGTTCACTGGCTTTCTTACCAGCTGACCCAAATATGGGGAGAAAGGGGAGTCGGGGGAGGAGGAGGTAAGGTGGCATGAAGCCCTCAGCAGCTTTTAAATTGAGTCAGCCTTTAGTATACTAATCAGGAAATGAAACCTCCCAGGTTCCCTCCTGAACTCCACTTTGCTCAGCTGTCATCTCTCCTCATTCTGAGAAGACTCTGGAGGCTTATTTTCCGGAAAAACTAAAAGAACATCTGGGCTCCTGATCCAGGCATGGATTAGAGCTAGGGTAAAGATTAGGATGAAGTCAGCAACTGTGTACACCTAATCCTGGATAGAGATTCCAGCTACCCCTAGCCCTCCTCACTCTTCAGTGACCTCTGCTGATCAGCATGGCCACAGTCCAAGCCGTCAGAGTATCTGATGAGCTTTTAAGTTCCCACAGCATTAAGCAGACATTCAAGGATTACCAGACACCCTGAGAAAATTTCTTATCATAGAATAGAAATTGGCTCAGCGCCTGTGGCTCAAGTGGCTAAGGCGCCAGCCACATACACCTAAGGTGGCGGGTTCAAATCCAGCCTGGGCCTGCCAAACAACAATGATGGTTGCAACCAAAAAAAAAAAAAAAATAGCCAGACATTGTGGTCGGCACCTGTGGTCTCAGCTACTTGGGAGGTGGAGGCAGGAGACTCGCTTGAGCCCAGGAGTTGGAGGCTGCTGTGAACTGTGATGCCACAGCACTCTACTCAGGGGGACAGCTTGAGGCTCTGTCTCAAAAAAAAAAAAAAAAAAGAAAAGAAAATGGAAATTAAAACAAAACCAACTTCCCCTATAAAAAGACATCTTTTTACATTTTTTTAAAATTAAATGATAGCTGTGTACATTAATGCAATCATAGGTACAGTGTGGTGTTTTCATATACAATTTGAAATATTTTCATCAAATTGGTTAACATAGCCTTTACATCATTTTCTTAGTTATTATGTTAAGACGTTTATACTCTACTCTTAGAAAGATTCACGTGTACCCTTGTATGATAAACCATAGAAGTGATCTCTCCAATCACCC
>CAUYQV010099467.1:0-27302 GCA_963574575.1 Galagoides demidoff | reverse complement strand
ACAGCTCATAGCAACATCCAACTCCTGGGCTCAAGCGAGTCTCCTGCCTCCGCCTCCCAAGTAGCTGGGACCACAGGCGCCCGCCACAACGCCCAGCTATTTTTTGGTTGCAGCCATCATTGTTGTTTGGCGGCCCGGGCTGGGGATTCAAACCCGCCACCTTAGGTGTACGTGGCTGGTGCCTTAGCCGATTGAGCCACAGGCGCCGAGCCGAGAATGAAATTGTTAAAAAATACTTTAAAAAACTCATATCTAAAACTAAGGTTGAAGCTAAGCTTAAAGAAATCACATATAGAGGAACAAATTCATTTTATAATCTAAGTGTAGAAGAAATCCTCTTTATAGTTAGATCGGCCAACTCAAGAAAAAGTGAAAAAAGAAGTAACATTGATTTTCAGATATCTTCCCCCAATGACTTAGTTTTCTTATGTAAGGTCAAGGATGAAGGCTATAATCCTCACAAAGCACATAACTCTATAAAAACTACTGCAAAAAACCAGCGGCCACAGAAATCCTTTTAATTAGAAGCTTCATTCCACATGCCTATGGATAATTAATAATTATTTTCCTTTTCTACTTTTAAAATTTCCGTTTCACTACTACTTTTATAAATAACATCAGAGACAATCTCCCAAACAAAAGGAATGACCCTGGTTTATATAATCAACATTTATCATCTGACATCCTGCAAAAAGTACATGAAACATTAGTCTGAATCTCAAAGTAGCTATTTTCCAGGAGTTCATTTTATGAACTACTTTAACATGCTTTATTCCTGCTGGTGTGCCACATGAGTTTTCCTGAATCAGTATTTGATTCCTCATGGATACTTAAGTTTGATTTTGAGTGCTTAAATAAGTCCAAAGAGTTCCAAAAATACAAATCCACACAGGGCTGTTTCTAGTTTCTGCAACTCTAAGAGCCTTGTGCATGTGTTCCCTCCCATCCAAGAAATGAGAAAAGAAGCTCTTGTTCCATGATTCTTAGAAGCTAACATTACAGATGATTATTGTAACCACTAATGGCAGCATTTAGAAAACAGGGGGTGGTTACAGCATAGCAGGGGACATTGAAAAAGGTACGTATACATTTTCAGGGCTCTCTATCTGCATCATTGGAAACTGCAACAGGCTAAACTGGGAGGGAAAAGTTGAATCTGCTAAAGCTAAAGAAGAATATTGACTTTTACCTTTATAAAAGTGCGCTAGGCACTGACTTACATATATATGGTGAGGCAATTATGGCTCTGATATTTTGCTGAGATTTAATAGTGGATCTGGCTCAGCACTTGATTATAAACAGCATAAAGGGATTCCTACAGTTTATAGTGAATGTTCACTACAGGTGAGTTCCTTGCAGTCTAGGAGCTTTTCCTGTTCATTTTTGCACTCCCTGTGCCTGGAACATAGAATATACATAGCAAACTGGCTGGAAAAAAACCTGAACTAATACTGAAAGAATGAGTAAACGAATGAAATAAACCATTGAACTAGCTTTTATAAATGGAGGAATATTTTGGTTTCAGTATTTATAGTATAAAACTGATAGAATTATATAGAAAAATGCTTTCAATTAAGAACATTTTCAATATTTATGTCTTTAATTCCTTAAGTCTATGATTTATTATTTCATTAAAGAAAACTCACATCTGAACCATGTATTAGTCAAGGATACACCTGCTAATAAGAGTCGACATTTCTGGTTAGATCATTATGTTCATTTACATAACTATTCTATGAGGGCTCTGTGCAAATATCAAAAGGGTATAGCAAAAGCCCAACAATTATCCTTGGAAATGAAAGTAAACATGGGTACAATTTACCATTATGCTGTACTCCTTTGATATGCTAATTATTCCAAGTAAAGATAGCAGCCATTAAACAATTCCCTATATGTTGAGAACATCAGTGTCAATATAGACACAAACTACCAATTAACTAATTGCTGATAGACATTAGCTGAACCATAAATATTACAAATCGCAGGTCCCATAAGAAGACCGTAAAAAAAGCCACTATATTTCTCAGTTTAAAAAGACTCCCAACAGGCCAGGGAGGCTGAGGCAGAAGGATCCCTTGAGCTGAGGAATTTGAGACTAGTCTAAGGAAAGTGAGAACCTGTCTCTACTAAAAATAGAAAAATTAGCCAAGTGTTATGGTGGGCACCTTTAGTCCTAGCTACTTGGGAGCCTAAGGCAGGAGGATCACTTGAACGAAGGAGCTTGAGGTTGTTGTGAGGTAGGCTAAGGCCACAGCACTCTAACTAGAGAGTGAGACTCTGTCTCAAAAAAAAAAAAAAGAAGACTCACAACAAAACTATTCCCTGTACTAGTAAAACCAGTCTGTGAGTATAGATGACTATACAGAAGCTATAATATAGTACATCAAAAATCAAGTAAGCACCATTTTAGGTTATATTTAAAAGGATAGTAATAGTAACAAGCTAGACTCAGGATTAACTCTTGATTCTTAGAGTGAGCAAAAGCGAGGTCTGAGTAAAGACTATTCTACAAAAGCTATGAGTTTTCAGTAAGCTGTATGCAAATTGGAATTTTCCAAAACAGAATCCTGTTTTAAAATACACTAAGAGAAGCTTATATTTTAGAAACTTCAGTATTCTGATAATATAGATTCCTCATCATCAAATTACATATTTTTCAAATCAAGTGTTTTCAAGTGGGAGAGTAGAAGACTCTCTTACGGTGCTACCACTCATGCATTTAACAAAATAAACAAAATATACAGTATGCCATATATTATGGAGAAAAATTAAAGCAGAGAAAGCAGATGAGAAGTGAGGAGGGAATCAAAGGTGGTCAAAGATTGCTTTATAGAGAATCAGCATTAGCCTTTCCTTACTTCAGAGAGAGATTTAACATTAAAAGGGCCTCTTGACTCATGGTGCTATGTATCAACATAAGTAGCCCAAATCAAAATTTGAATGTGGGTTCTACTGGCATTAAGACGCAATAGGTAATATGGTAAAAACAGAATCAAATCTAGGCAGAAGAAATACTCAAGAAGACAGAAAATGACGTATGTAAGACCTTGATCTCACTGCTAAGGGGTCTCTGTCCTACAACAACATTGGTCATTTTAGAATTAGGTCATTTCCTTTTCATAAAAGTGCTAGGAAATGTACAAGTGCCCAGGGAAAGCAGTATTCACAAAGCAAACAAATCCAAAAGTAAAAAAATAAAGTTGAACCAAACAGATGAAAAGGAGAAATAAATGGGTCCCCTGTGGCTGGCTCTTTAACTACTGGTACAATGGCCAACCCTGAGCTTTCTTCCCATGAAGCAGGGTTTTGCAGCACTGGGCTAGGGGTTCTGAAAGCCTCCTTATAGCCTAACCCCACCATTTACTGAGTCCTTGGTACAAATTTTTTCTGATATTTTGCATTCCTTATGAAGGTAGCATTTACAAGAGTTACTTCTTTGGATTCTCCAAACTGAAGTAGTAGTAAAAATATTCTCCCTGCCTAGTACAGATAATTTGGGCCACTTTTCATATATTTTACTAGATCTTGATAAACACCTTTGCACCTGCTATTTCCCTATTAAAAAGCTCTTTCTCTCCCATTCTTAATTGGTGAGTTTTTCCTTTTTTTTTTTTTAACTTTTTGTAAATTTACTTGCCCCATTAAGATTCCTTTCAACTGCAAGCTAATCTATGTCCTCCCTAGGTAGTTTTCACCATGTTGCTTTATGAATTCCCCATTCTGTTTGAGCAAAATATATTTTATAATCCAAAAAGATTGTGAATTTCTTTGAGGGCAGGACAGAAATCGCCTCCTTCCTATCAGGCCTAATAACAGCTAACATTAAATTAGTATGTACTTACTAGTCAGTTTGCTTAGTGAGTTTATATGCATTATCTCATAATCTTCATAACAAACTCATAAGGTAGGAATGTTATTATTCTTACTTGCAGATGAATAAACAAAGGCTCAGAGAGGTTAAATAGTGAAGATGGTGAAGATGAGTTTTGAACCAAGTATCCTGAATCTGAATCTGGACTCCTAATCATAATGCTATACCCTCTAGTATGCAATGTGTACAAAGAAGAGACTTGGTATCAGTGCTCAAAGAAATCTATAAAAAACATAAACCCATATGCAGGAAAGCTATCCAATACTCACTACGCATTTGCTTGTTCTCCATTTAGTGTCTAAGTCCTGTATGCTCCAAAAGATTGTGAGGAACCAAAGGAACCATTTTTATTCCCTTGCCTTCCAGAATAAACTATCTTGCTTGCACCAGGCATGCAATGGGTATTCAAAACAGAGAAGTATATGCTTTATATGTTTCACTGTTTACTCTAAGAAACTATGGAACAAGAAATCACAATTCATAAAGGCATAAAGACCATAGGAGCCACTATGCCAAATAAAATGTATTCATCTAACACCTTTACACAGACTCAGTTAAGAAAGGAGGATGGCTTCTCTAAAGATTGATGAGGACCATGGAATTCTAAGGCCATAATATCAACCTTCCTTCAATAATGTACAGTTAGGCGTATTCTATGACTAACTAACTATACTCAGTGAAAATAAGAAGTGCTGATTGTCAGGTCAGGAAAGGATAACTGCAGTGTTCTTGAAATAGCGAGCTCTTACAGGGTGAGCCCAGGACACCAAGACAGAGCTGTTGCCACCTGCCCATATATTCCAAAACTGACATCTTGAGTTCATTGCTACTAGATGTCATGATACAGTATGGGGTTATGTTTTTTTTAAACTAATTTGTATTTTGCTTATTATTTTCATAAACAAAGACCATTTCACTGCTCTCATTTAAGAAGGAATCTGCTTGTGAAGCTGTACTTATCCTTAATATGTTGGTTATAGCTGCTGTTTATAAAGCTAAATTAAAACACATGTTGTATAAATAAACTTTGGGAGAAAATATCCTGGCTCTTTTAAAATAATGATGATCAAGTTTTGTTGGTTAAATACTGCCCCAACAGTTATTGTACCTCACAGACAGCCTTGAGAACCACCAGCTTTCTTTGAATTGTGACATTTTTGTGAAATGGAGCCTTTAGCTCGGGAGGCTGAAGAAGCTGAGTAAGGGGAAGCCCCTGCAGCACAACAAGGGTCCTCAGTGGAAAATGATATTTTCTTGCTTCTGCCAACTTCTCTAATCACTAAAGTTTTAAGAAAAAGAATCTGGGGGTTTCTCCTATCACCCTAATAATTCTGCTCTTAATGAGTTAGACAAGAAGCTCCTTCTGGGTATCCTTAAAGTACCAATTTTTGTGACTATTTTACAAATCCTATTGCAGTACATCTTCAGACATCTCTGAGGTGCGATTTTTATGTACACCTACTGATGAAAATGTTGTGCCAGACTTTTATCCAAGAGCCCAACAAAACACGTTCAAATAATAGTGAGTTTTTATTTAAGCACATATGGAACAGACATGATTTAACATACATTTAATATGTCTCCATAACTTAAAAAAAGGTAGCTAAAGTTTTTACCTAAATCATTTATATAGCTCTTTGTAAGGGATCAAAAAATTTAAACTGACAATAGAGCTGAGTGTGGTGGCGCATGCCTACACTTAGGGAGATCGAAGCAGAAGGATAGCCTGAGCCTAGGACTTCAAGACCAGACTGTGCAACATACAGAGACTCCATCTCTACACAAAATAAAAAATGAATTGGGCATGGTGGTGTGTGCCTGTAGTCCCAGCTACTTGGGAGGCTGAGGCAAGGGGATTACTTGAGCCCAGAAGTTCAAGGATGCAGTGAGCTTTGATCATACCACTGCACTCTGTCCTGGGCAACAGAGCAAGATCTTGCCTCTGGAAAAAAAAAAAAAAGTAAGCTGATATAGTGGACATCTGGGTTACTGCTTGCCTGACACTCTCTCCTTTATTGGGAAACCCCTCTCTCTTCTAGACTCCACCCCCAAGCCCTAATTCTTATAGCTCCTAAAAGAGCTGCCTGGGAACAGTTGATGGGTTTTGGAAAAAACTGGTCCTTTCTTCAAGACTGTGACTAAAGTGTAGGCCAGTCTCTCTGCAGAGGCAGAATAAACTGTCAGCAACCATATTTCTTATATGTGGAAGAGTCCAGGCTGCAGTGAGAGAAAATAAAGCCAACCCACTGAGAGAAGTGGAGGGGAGAGACGAGAGTCTTGGCAGGATCCACATGCTTAGTTCCCATGGATCTCAGTCTAGCTGTGTCTCTGCTCTTACTGTGGTTTGGCTATTCAATCTGCTCCTTGCTTTGGAAAGCTAATAAATTGCCCTGTATGCCTAAGCTGGTTTGAAGTGGTTTTCTATCACTTAAAACCAACATTTTCTTTAGCAAATTATTAAACTAATGTATATAGATGATACCATGGCAAATCAAAATCTACAGAACTAAGTGCTAAAAAAGGCTTTCATCCTTGGGCTATTTGAATACTTATTACACACTATGGAATGCTAGGCCCTAAGCAGAACCTCAGATGGACTCTGCAGACAAAGGTAAGCTGCATTCCTCCAAACGTGCCACAAGAAAGCTTTGCCAGAACAAGCTGCCTGCAGCACCAGGCTCTGGCTACAGCCAGGCTGCTTCTTTGGACCTACAGCCTTCTTATCAGAAACCCATCCTTAGCCTTAGAATACCTTGTACTCCCTGTTCTTCCTCTGTCAATGAATGAAAAGGTATCAGAGGTGCCAACGCTAAAGACAGAAAAATCCATCCCAGCATGACATTTGAATACAAGAAATATTTTACAAGTTTGTCGTGTAACTTTAGAGCCACACAAATATGATATCTTTTAGCTATAGAAAAAAATTGTTCTACAAAGAGATTAAATGCTTTTGTTTTTTCCATATGATTTAATAAATGTGGA
The DNA here is from genome assembly GCA_963574575.1 of Galagoides demidoff. Lineage (NCBI taxonomy): Eukaryota > Metazoa > Chordata > Mammalia > Primates > Galagidae > Galagoides > Galagoides demidoff. Next base: position 20,449 of record CAUYQV010099467.1, on the reverse strand, counting down.
CATTTGGGGAAGCAACAGGTCTGTGCAGCTTTTACAAATACATGTGGAAGTGCTCAGTGAGGCCCAGACATAAAAAAGGTGCTCAATTAACGTTAATTTCATGTCTCTTCCTTCTTCTAGACTAGTGATTTTCAACCAGTGTGTAGTGGTTGACACACAACTGGTGTGTCATGAGAAGATCTGAGGTGGTGTGCAGTAAACAATTTTAAAGATCACTAATTAAATTATTTTGGAAAGAAGTCCAAAACACAGTAAATATATTCTTTTTTTTTCCACTTTTTTTTTGATCAGCATAATTTAAGTGTGCCATGGAAGCTTAACCATAGGTTCAGGTGCACCATGAGCTAATAAAGGTTGAAAAACACTGTTCTAGACTCTTGATCTGATATCCTTTTCAAAATCATGCCATTTCCCCTACTATTGAAGCTACATTTCATCCTATCTCCAGGTTGCTTTGAATTCTAGAGTTTAGGGATTCTTACCAGGTGATTCTATATGTGAAGACAGAAAGGAAAGGCACCCTAGAAGCTAACAGCACCTTTATAACCTCCCATCCACAGAGCAGGAGGAACTGGCCTTGCTTCAAACTGTCTGGTACCCATGGCAACCAGGCAATTGGTAATTTGCAAGTTATTTCAGTCACCTTGCACCACACCCTCATTAACTGGAGATCATCACAAACGACTAGTGTTAAAACGGAGAATGATGCCTACTAGAGATTCTGTCCTTGAAGTCAGCACAGATCTTTTGATTTGCATATTGAAGTTATCTTCAGAACCTAAAGGGCAGCTCATATCCATCTGGAAAAGGATACAGGAAAAGATTCCGTATATAAAATGAGCTCTGGGTGGCAATGTAAATACTGCACCTTTCTCCCAGCCTCCAAAGCCCTCTGCCATCTAGAGTGGCATGGCATTCAAGTTCCTCTAAGGTATCTTTCCACTACTCCTGCTGACATACTGTAAGGGCAGCAGGTTCCCATGCTCGGTGTTATCATTGGCTCTACTCTGTCACTCAATTCTGAATGCCTTCTCCCATGCCAGCATTCCCCAGTTCCAAAGCTCCAAACCGGACGTAGTCCTTAAAGTTCAGTTCAGATACCATATCCTCTCATGAGACTTCCTGGGTCTTAGCATTTGATATAATATTTCTGTCCCTAAAATCCTATAGGTCTTTAGCTACACTTTTTATCTAGTATTATTTCATTGTCTCTTTTGTGCTTTAATGTTGTTTACATATGTATTCTTATCATTTATCCAATTGAGTTCCTTAAGAGCTGTGACTGTGTTTTATTCATTTTTGTATTCTCAGTGCCTAGTATGGTGCCTACCACAAAAATAGACACCCAGTAAATATTTATCAAATGCATGAATGTGTATATATATGCTTGCCAGTAAATTACTGTTCCAAAATGGGTTTCACAAGTAGACTTCCTTATAAGAAACAGCAGAGATGTATATAAATTATTAACTTAACTTTCCAATATAAATCAGTGGGTATAAGTTTGGGCAGAATAGGCCATTGCCTCCTGGGTTCAGAGCATTCCCTGGAATAAGAGGAAAATATGATTTTGTACATTTAACTGAATGATCAAACAAATCCTTGAGAGCAGAAAGAGAAGAATAATCTTTTTGCCATTTCTCACCATAATCTGATCTCTTCAAATGAAAGCTAACAACACACTATGTGGTGTCACTAAGTGAACCCTCACTCACGCTTTGCCAACTATGTGCAAGATATTGTGATACACACAATAAAGAAAAAAATAAGATTTGCAAGAATCAGCCTTCTCCCTCAAAGAGTAAGATGTAAACAAATGAAGTTGAGAACAATTTTTTTCTTCTCCTTCAGTAAGAGATCCTTACAAGACAGGACATAATTAATTATCAAAAAGACCTATGATGAAAGGCTGAAGAACTCATTGGTTTTTTCCTCTGTATTGAGAATGAAATCATCAGACTCTTTTTGGCCATTATGCTTTTACAAGAAAGGAGATAAGGAAAGCAGGAGAGTAACAAGTATCCCAAGAAGAAAAATGCAAGACTTCTAAAAGTAGCAAAAGGTGAGAAAAGAGGCTTTGGCTTTCCCAGACTGTGTAATGTTAAACAGTAAGCTTTGGATGTTTCTCCATGAAGATCATTCTATCTCTTCCATATTTCAGGCTAGACAGGAGCAGTGCCATTGCAGTGAGGGTGTGGCATAACATTTGTGAACAGCAGGCAGCTGAAGCCTAAATATAAATATGCAACTTAGAGCCAGCCTACCCAGACTAACAGCATCAGTGGCACCTGGAGGACATTTTATCAAATCCCTAGGTGACTTATACACATTTAAAGCTTAAGCAGCACTGTCTTCAGGGAAAAGAAAATAGGTGCAAAGATAAAGAAAGAACAGAAAAGCAGTGCACTGAGATATCACCCTATGACTAACCAGGAGAACACAGATGAACTGTAATGTTTTACTGGTCTAGGAGAGTGGAAGGTATCTTAGACAAAGTTTACAATTTAAGAATAAGTATGCAAGCAACAAAGGAAAAACAGACAAAAAACAAATTGAACTTCACAAAAATTTAAAAATTGTATGCATAAAAAGAGTAGAAAGGCAAATCACAGAACAGGAGAACAAATTTGCAGATCATGTGTCTGATAGGGATAAATATCCAGAATATATACAGAACCTCTAAAACTCAGCAACATTAAAAAACCCAAACAACCTGATGAAGAAATGAGCCAGGAACTTGAATAGTCATTTCTCCAAAGAAAATATACAATGTGCCAAGAACCACATGAAAAGATTAATCAAAACTACAATGAGATACCACCTCAAACCCATTAGCATGGCTACTATCAAAAAAAAAAAACCCCAAAAAACAAAAAATAGCAAGTGTTGGCCAGGATGTAGAGAAATTGGAACACTTGTGCACTGTTGGTGGGAGTGTAAAATGGTACAGCTGCTATGGAAAACAGTATGGCAGTTCCTCAAAAAATTAAAAATAGAATTACCATATGATCTAGCAATACCACTTCTGGGTATATACTCAGAAGAATTGAAAGCAAAGTCTCAAAGAGATATCTGCACACCTATGTTTACAGCCACATTATTTACATTCGCTAAAAAAGTAAGGACCCCAAGTGTCTATCAACAGATGACTAGATAACAAAATGTGGTATATACAAACAACGGAACAGTATCCAGCCTTAAAAAGGAGGAAAATTCTGACATGCTAAAACATGGATGAACCTTGAAGACAAGATGATATATCAAAAAGCCAGTCATAAAAAGGTAAATACAGTACTGTATGATTCCACTTTTACGAGGTAGTCAAAAATCACAGTGACCCAAAGTAGAATGGTGGTTGCCAGGTAGAGAGGAGAATGGGAAGTTACTTTTTTTTTTTTTTTTTTTTGCAGTTTTTGGCTGGGGCTGAGTTTGAATCCGCCACCTCCAGCACGTGGGGCCAGCGCCCTACTCCTTTGAGCCACAGGTGCCACCTGGAAGTTACTTTTTAATGGGTATAAAGTTTCAGTTTTACAAAATGAAAAAAAATTATGGATGGTGACGAAGGCTGTACAACATTATGAATGTACTTAATACTACTTAACTGCACACTTAATAATGGTTAAGACAGTTGAGTTTTTGTTATGTATATTTTACACAATAAAAAAAGAAGAAAATATAATAAGTACCCATATACAGCATTTTCCAAAATCTCAGGTAAAATGAAGGGGGGATCATAGTGGAAACCATGAAGTATAACAAGATACTTCTCAAATATTCTTCTTACTGGTCACATCCATATGCTTTGTAAGAGCCAGAAAAAGGGGCCAGGTAGGTAGAACTGGCACTTGTGAGATCATCCTCTTGGGGTCAGTGATATCAAATTATGAGGAGTAAAGAAAATCAGTCATGTTAGTCTTAGGGATCTAGTCCAGGGTTGATACCTTGTGGTCTGAGAACTAGGGATCATAGGTACCCTAAAAGTATGTTTCTTGACTGGGTGAGGTAGCTCACACCTGTAATCCTAGCACTTTGGGAGGCTGAGGCAGGAGAATTGCTTGAGGCAAGGAGTTTGAGAGCAGCCTGAGTGAGCCTGACAAACCCTGTCTCTACAAAAAATAGAAAACTTAGCCAGGTGTGGTGGCTACTCCGGAAGCTGAGGCAGGAGGATTACTTGAACCCAGGGTGTTTGAGGATGCAATGACTATGATGGGATAGTGCTCTCAGCCTAGGCAACAGAATGAGACCATGTCTTAGGAGGAAAAAAAAAAAAAAGAGTATGTGTCTTAAGTAAGGTGGCCAGACGTCCTGCTTTTGGCGGGACAGTCCTGATTTTTAACAATTTGTCCCACTTTCCGCAGCGTTTTTAAAAAGTCCCGATTTTTGGAAAGAATGTATGACAAGCTAGGGAACAGCGGGAGAATGGGAAGGGAATATATATGGTTTTTCGGCTGCTGAAAAGGTTAATGTAACTCCATTTGGGAATGAAGAGGTTAATGTAACTTCATTTGGAAATGAAAAGGCTAATGTAAACTCCATACTCCCCTCCCTTGCTTCTAGGCAAGGACAATTAGCTCAAAAGGAGCCAAACTGTCTGGAACAAACAAGTAGCCCTGCCCCTCCTAGAGTAAGGTGACCAGATGTCCTGCTTTTGGTGGGACAGTTCCAATCTTTAACAATTTGTCATGCATCCTGTGGCATTTTTAAAAAGCCCTGATTTTTGGAAAGAATGCATGACAAGTTAGGGAACAAGGGAGAACAGGAAGGGAATATACGGTTTTCGGCTGCCATGTGGCTATTTCATCAGAATATGCGTTTTAAATTATTTGTTAATTTTATAATATTAAACTTTAATAATAACAAATAATTGTTGAGAACTAATTATCTAGAACTGCTCATCAAAGTTTGCATTGTTGTCAGGCCCCGCCCCCCCCATGGTGTCCTGCTTTACCAATGTTAAAATCTGGTCACCTTAGTCTTAAGACAGCTGATGAGAAACCAGATAAACAGGGCTCTAAGGCGCTCAGTCCCCTCTTTACCTGGAAAGGCTACTATTCTGTTTTATATAATGCATGCTGGAAGAAAGATTTTACTTGTGAAATATTTCTAGTATGTTAAAAAGTGAAGTGTATAATCATTGATTCTAACACCCACACTTAGCAGATTTACAGATGGAGAAACTGAGATAAGGGAGTGATCTGTCCAACGTGTAGAGCTAATTAGTCACAGAGATGAAAGCAAAACTCATGACTGCTGATTCCTGCAGAAGTGCTTTTCTTCTCTATATTATTCTGCTATATCTAAATCTGCTTTGAAAACTCTGTCACTTACTAAATGAGGTCTGTGTGAATAAAAAAGGAAATGCAAGATCCCAAAGAGGAAGAAAAGATCAGAAGTGTCTCTACAGTGAGTTATGAAGAGTAAAAAAATTCATAAAAGGAAGAACACATTATATTAATAGCTCCATAAATGAAGAAAAAAAAAGACATTGGACTCAGCATAACTATTGAGTAGGTGGCTTTGTTAGAACTTTGCTAATTATGGAAGTACTGATGACCAGATTTAGAAGAACTATAAATTGAGTTAGAATTTATCACTGGCTTGGGTTAGTGAAGAACATTTCTTTAATTTCTAAACTAATAACAGGTTTAAGATAGACCAATTAACGAACATTTGCAGTTTTGTGCTTATGAACAGAAATTGTGACATTTCACGATGCATAAATGATGAAAGAATTGAGGCATCCTAACAAGTTACAATTCTCCAAGGAAGCTATTAACAGCTTAACATTTCTAGTTCACATTGGAATGGGGATTCAGTTTACTGAAAAAAATGTTATACTAAATCGTTATGAAAGAATGCAATTAAGATAGCAGACTAGGTTGGGCCCTTCAGCTAGGTTTCTTGGGTCTATCACTAAAACAAATGTTGGTAAATATACAAGAAAACCTGTATAACAGTCCAAAGCAGGTTTCACAAACTATGTTAAAAAACAAACAAAACTAGGTTAAAAAAAAACCCCTCCTAATGCCTCAATAAAACAAATTGGGCTTTGTTCTTGATAAAACATAGCTAGACCCATTATCACCTATGCAGCCTAAATAATGTATGTTGAAGATTCTTTTTTTTTTTTTCTTCTGTTCAGCCTCCTATACTGAGTATACCTTTGGGACTAGCCTCAGGATTCATTAACACTGAATTCATTTACTAATTCATTCATTATACAAACATGTATTAATGCTCCATTACACGTTGGGCAACACCTAGGAGGCAGTAGGGATACATACCCTCGAAACCTTCACAATCTAGTGGGAAAATTAAACATGTAAGCTAATCATTAGGTTAACATCATCATAATAAAGATGTGGTATAAGAGGGGTGTGCATCTATGGCAGACAAAGGAAGGGTGATAAAAGAGGGGGCAAAACTGGGCATCACATAAGGTTTTTCTAGAAGGTGGTAATGTTCTTGGTTGAAAAGAATCCAAGTGATCTAAAAAAGTAAAAAGTACAAGGGGCTCAGCGCCAGCCACATACACAGCCTGGGACAGATAAACAACAATGATAACTGCAACCAAAAATAGCCGGGCATTGTGGCGGGTGCCTGTAGTCCCAGCCACTTGGGAGGTGGAGACAAGGGAATCACTTAAGCCCAAGAGTTGGAGGTTGCTGTGAGATGTGATGCCATAGCACTCTACTGAGGGTTACATAATAAGACTCTGTCTTAAAAAAAAAAAAGAACAGTACAAGAGAGTGGAAGGAAGAGATATCAGCCCGTGAAAGACACTCAAGTGGAAAGGCATGTGGCACAGTCAAAGGATTGTTAAGAGGATTCCAATACTGGATACTAGTAACCATGATGAAAGATAAAGCTGAACAAGTTTAAGGGCCAGGTCACAAACAATCTTGATGGATTTTAGTTAAGGAATTTGTTTTACTTTAAAGGCAACATGAAAGGGGATTGCCAAGTGGGTAGTGACACAATCAGATTATTTTTCAGTATTCTAAGAGCTTTGGAAGGCTGTAAGGGTAAGGCTGAATTCAAGTGGAAGAGGGACCTCTGCAGTGGTCTAGAGTACAATAAGGAGGTCTGCATAGAAGAGCAACTTGGTGCAGGGTGTCAGAGGCCGAGCGGAGTGAGAAGGACACCCACACAGGGGAGGTGGCGGTAGCAGCAACAATAGCAGATTGGTTACACACAAGGGGATGAATGAAATATATATGTATAACATATATACGATAATAATATATCAAGGGGACTGTGAACCAGACTTACTGCTTTCAGAGAAAAAAGTTATAAATAAAGCATAAAGAGAAGAATGGAATGAACCCAGTGTGTTGACTGGAACTGGAGGTATCGGCATGAAAATAGTTGTTCAATATATTTAGCTAAACATAGAGGTAATAACTGAGCATCAAAATGATGATAGTAACTGACTATAATCCACTAAGTAAACTAGAATATCATAACTTTGTTCTAAACAAATTGAAAGTGTGATGAAAAATGGGATATTTATGTGGTTTCAAAGGACCTTCCCACAAAATACCAGTAACAAAGTTAACTTTACAATGTGGACTCTGACAGTCACCATCTTAAACAAGTGATCACTGTGAAAACATCAGTAATGATTCCAACAGACAGGGCATGCCACTTAAGAGAAAGCATGAGAAGAATACATTAGCTCTGTGATATTCCTGCCACAGATGTATTCAAAGAATCCAATCATGCCAAAATATCAGACAAACCCCAACTGAGAGACATTGTACAAAATAAGTGACCTATAACCTTCAAAAATAATCTGAATTTCAAGGAAAAACTGAGGAACTATTACAGATTGAAGAGACAAAACTGGGGTGGCGCCTGTGGCTCAAGGAGTAGGGCATCGGCCCCATATGCCGAGGGTGGCGGGTTCAAACCCAACCCCAGCCAAAAAACTGCACACACACATAAAAAAATGAGACAAAACTGAATAAAACATATGATTCTAAAATGAATTCTGCTACAAGGAAATCATTGGAACAACCGGTGAAATTTGAATGGGGTCTTAGAAGTGGATGGTAGTAATATGTTAAGGGTATTTTCCTGATTTTTATGGTTACATAGTAATTATCAATGAGAATATCCTTAATTGTAAGAAATACATACACAGAAGCTTGCTCTGAGCTGTGACACCACTGACAGGACTAATCATTGAAGCAGAAAATCAACAAAGAAACACTGGACTTCATTTTCTAAAACTGAAATTAATTGCTAGTATAAACTTCTAGTCTGCTGGATATTAAAAATTTACTCTATCAAGGGCAATAAAGTAAAACTCTGTCTCAGAAAAAAAAAACAAAACAAAATTTATTCTTAAATGGTTAAAAAAAGAAAGGCTTTTCCTATTCTTACATTTCTATGGGTAAATTTTGAGATTGTTTTAAAACTTTTAAAAAGAATTTAAAGAGGACTAAAAGAAAAGAAACAAATGGTACATATTTATACTTAACTTGCATAATGAAATACATATAAATTCTCAGATCAGACCACGAGTTTAATAATTCTCCCAAATATGTTATCTTCCCTAAATTGAGGAATCTCACCAGATTTGGTCAAAGCAGTCTACCTGGACTGGCTGGTCTCCACCTGATCCTGGAATCAAGATGTGAGGCCCAAAGTGGTCAAACCAAGGTCAGCAGTGCTTCTTACATTAATTGCACCATAACCTACATCACCAACAAACTTTAAAATAAATACTGTTATTATCTCTATTCTGCAGATTTAAAATTTTCTCGAAGAGATTAAACAAAACGTTCAGACTCTTTACCTAGTAAGCAGAGTATCAGGAAACAAATTCAGTCCTCTAACTCACAGCCCATGCTTTTTCTACCATAATCCAGTAGCTCCCTATGTACAAAGCACCATGCAATTCACTGTGGAAGAGACAAAGATAAACGTGACAAGTTCTTAGAGAACTACTCTTGTCTTGTTCTCTTTACACTGTGGTCAGAATCTTCTGCCTCTTCTTTCTGGCCATCAATTTCCCAAATAATACTTTTCGTCAGTGGTCAAATTCAGGGATATTACCTGAATATTCTCTTTTTTCCCATTGAAGAGATGCTTCAGCAATTCTGAAGCTTTAAAAATGTGTCTTAGAATAGAAAGATTAAAAAAAAGTTTGGTTTGTTTGTTTTGAGACAAGGTTATGCACTATTACTCAGCCTGAAGTGTAGTGGCATCATCATAGCTCACTATGGCCCCAAACTCCTGGGCTCAAGCAATCCTCCAGCTTCACCCCTGAGTAGCTTGGAATATAGGCACATACTACCACACCTGGTAAGTTTTTTACTTTTTGTGGAGACAAGGTCTTGCTATTGCCCAGACTGGTGTTGAACACCTGGCCTCAAGCAATCCTTCTACCTCAGGCTCCCAAAGTGCTAGAATTAGACATGTGAGCCAGTGAGTCACCATGCTCGGCATAAAATCCTTTCTTCCTTTTTTTTTGGAGACAGAGTCTCACTCTGCATAGAGTCATAACTCACAGTACCCTCAAACGCTTAGGCTTGAGCAATCTTCTTGCCTCAGTTTCCCGAATAGCTGAGACTACAGGTACCTGCCACAATGCCTGGCTAGTTTTTCTATTTTTAGTAGAGATGGGGTCTCGCTCTTTCTCAGGCTGATCTCAAACCCCTGAGCTCAGGGAATCCACCCGCCTTAGCCTCCCAGAATGCTAGCATTACAGGTGTGAGTCACCATGCCCAGCCATAAAATCCTTTCTTAAAGTACTGTTTTAAATGAGTTTATTAATATTATTTAGCTAAAAAAGCAAAGAACCAATGACACAGAAGTATAAAGATAAATAATACAACTTTCGAATAATTTGATGTTGGATATGGAAGCCAAAGACCAAATCAGAAAATACGAGGAGTTCTGGACAAGTAAACTGCTGATTCTCAAACCTCTAATGTTTCACTTAGTTAGACAGATCATGTACGAAGCTCTCAGAAAGCAGATCCAAGCCCCTGACTTGAAGAAATGGGACTGTTACTCTATGGAGAAGCAAAGGAACCATCATTCTTCATCTCTGTGAAGATTATGATATTCTTCTCACTTGATCAATGGCTTAAAAAGGAGCTAGCAGAGGCTTGATAAAAGTAGAGAGTGGGCCAGGCGTGGTGGCTCATGCTGTAATCCCAGCACTGTGGGACGCTGAGGCAGGAGGATTGCTTAGCTTAGGAGTTCGAGGTTTAACTGAGTGAGAGTGAGACCCCGACTCATGAAAAAAATGGAAAAAGCTGGGTGCCGCAGCGAGCACCTATAATCCCAGCAGCTTTGGAGGCTGAGGCAGCAGGATGCCCATAGCCCGAGTCTGAGGTTGCAGTGAGCTACGAAGCTATAGCACTCTGCTCAGGGCGTAGGGTAGAATTCTGTCTTGACAAAAAGAAAAAAAAAAAAAAAAACAAGGGGAAAAAAAAAGTAAAGAGAGGAAAATAATATGCTACTCTACTAAGTCAATAATGAATTTCCTCAGCTAAGCTCACAATACAAAATAGGCCATATTTAATTATCACTTCTGCAATTCCAATTTATCTATTTGAAACACTGGATATTAGGACTTGATAAAATTCTGAGAAGCTTATATGCGTTGAGTAGATTTCCCCATAAAAATAAACATTCTAAAACAAAAGATACTATACATGGACCTTAATTACTTCTAAAATTTTATGGAAAAAGAAAAATAAAACACTCTGTATAAAACAAAGTACAGGCCATTTACAGATTATTCAAATTAACATGACTGAGGAATGATTTTAACATAGGAGCTTATAGGGAAACTTAATGCAGTTATGTTTCTTGTTAGTACTATGTCAGGGAGGGCAGTGGCTTTGGTTTACCTCCAGTGGTCTCGCTGAAAAACACCAACTGACTGAGTCTATTCCTGGAATTGCTCTGACCTCCCCTAGTATTTCATCCTTTCACACACTGTAATGCACAAGGAACAGTGGTAACATGTGAAACAAGTTCAAAGATCCCAAAGTGGAAGACACTGTTTTCCTGCATCCTACCTACTGTAACTGAAAACTGGGAATTTACTGGAATTGAGGATTTATTATGAGTCAGATGGCTGATAGCCTTTCCAACCAAAACATCTGCTCTACAAAGGCAAAACTGCTTCAATCCATTTCCTCTTGGATCTGGAGAATAACCAAGTCATAGCTTGGCCTTCTCCTTAAAGATACAGGGACTTGAAACAGGAATGAAATAAAAGGGAATCTCTATATCACCTTCTAACTTCTATTACTTTCTGTAATGGTATATTAAAAATGCAATAAAGTGTAAGAATTAATATCATTTTTGGACATTAAAGCTTGCACTCAATTCAGTAGAACAACCAAGGACTTTATCAGACCAAATTTACAGCAGCAGAGCTAAGACCAATTCTTTCTCTGGTATTAAGGAAAAAAAGAGACACGTATTACCAAAGCATAATGAGAAAAGAGTTTCACTATTCATTCATTCACTCAACAAATATTACTGAGCACTTCTATGTGTCAGGCCCCCATGGCCATCCTCAAGGAACCTACCTTTCAGCAGAGGAAACAAACAATAAACAAGTAAGCCCATTCAGAAACAGTGTCAAAACACTACTGTCTTATTTCCAATGGTCTATTTGCAACAATTGATAGCAAGATTTTTTTCCAGCAACTACAAAGTAGTAGAGTGAGATAGGTTTTAAAGACCATATCCTAGTACAGTGGTTCAAGTTCTGGCACTTGTTAAAAAATACACATCCCCAGATCCTACCCCTGGATATTATGATTCAGTAAGTATGGGTAAGTCAAGGAAATGAGAACTTTTTAAAAACTTACACGGAGACTGAACTTCCCATACAGGTTTGGGGTCTACTGCCCTAGAGCACTGACCTCCAAACACTCAAAATCACATCAGCAAAAAATGTTTGAGCTTCATATCAATGTTAATATGTATTTATTTATAAACTATATACATGAACATTGTAAACACCACAAAACATACACTAACAGTAGAAATTTGAAGATAAGATGAAAATAAATATTTTCCCCCATATCTGGGTCGCTGGCCTGCACATGTAGCTTATTACATGCCAAGAGGTCTGCAGGTTCCTCATATGAGGCCCTGTGATTCACAGTTGGGAAAGAAAGACTCTATCTCAGCCCTCACCATGCTCCATAAACTTTGAAATATCACTTCTAGCATAGGTGCAGAGAACTAGGCTGAAAAGCATTATAATGATCTCAGTGACAGGAATTTGGAAAGTCCTATCTCATTTTATATGCCAACATATACCTGCCAGCTCTTGTTAGTATACACTAAGTATGGAAAAGCCAGACCTGAAAATAAAGGCAACCTCTGTCCTAGGTTCAGCAGCCATAACCCTGTTGCGTCAATTGTTTAAATCATGTGTGAATGAGACCATGAATGTTAGATCCCAGGCAATGTGGCACAGTAGAAAAATCAGAGACTTTGGAGTTAGACTGCTGAGAATCAGGCTTCACTGCTTATGTGCTGTGTCAAGATGGCAGGTTAAGTTATTTAAAACCTGGATGAGTCTTGTTCCTCAACTGTAAAATAAGAGTTATTAAACTGCTGTATCAGTAACAGAAGCCCCAGCTATGCTGACCATCAATGTCACTGTTATTCCAGATCATCTGGACACCTGTTCCCTGCTCTCTGTGGACACTGAGCCAGCCTGTTTCCCTGGGGATAATACCTGGCTGTTTGTTGTCTTCTATGTGTATAAACTTGTTGTCAACTCCTGGCCTGTCTATGCAAAATCAGTTTCTTCTTCCTGACCTGATAAATAAGTATCACCACTACTTCTACCTCCTTAGAAGACACTTCCATCCTAGCCAGGCTTTTATATATAGGGGATATATATATATCCCCTTGACTTTGAATTCAGCACTAACCTCATGAATCAGCCTTGACTTGGTAATAACTCTGTAGCTATTATCTCTCTGCCTGCACAAAAATCTTAACAGCTAACAGCTTCTTTCTTCTAGTCATGATCTCGGTTCCAGTGTGTTTGTGCTTCCTGTTGTTACTATTCAAATAATTACATGTAATGAAATTATTTATTGAGTTTAGAGATTAGAAGGAAATATTTAAAAGAACCTATTCACAACTACAGAAATGGGTATACATATATACCAGACGTCCTCAAACTTTTTATTTTTATTTATTTATTTATTTATTTATTTATTTATTTATTTATTTATTTGAGACAGAGCCTCAAACTATCCCCCTGGGTAGAGTGCCGTGGCATCATAGCTCACAGCGACCTCCAACTCCTAGGCTTAAGCAAGTCTCCTGCCTCAGCCTCCCAAGTAGCTGGGACCACAGGTGCCCGCCACAACGCCTGGCTATTTTTTGGTTGCAGCTGTCATTGTTGTTTGGCAGGGCTGGGCTAGTTTCAAACCCGCCATCTTAGGTGTATACGGCTGGCACCTTAGCCACCTGAGCCATAGGCGCCGAGCCTCCTCAAACTTTTTATACAGGGGGCCAGTTCGCTATCCCTCAGACTGTTGGTGGGCCAGACTGCAGGCCCCGGGATGAGTTGGCTGCTAAGCAGGACAGGCAGCAGGGGCAAAAACACTCGGTGGGCCAGATAAATGTCCTAGGTGGACTGCATGTGGCCTGGGGGCCGTAGTTTAAGGACACCTGATATATGCTCATAAGAAGAGTATTTCAACTAGGGACTTCTAAAAGGCAGCCATCCTGAAAAAGGTCAGGCCTTGTAAAGAAAAAACATTTTCTAACTGTTTATATTATTAAGGAAGGAAGTTAAAATAATTAAGAATCTATATAAAATAATTGAGAAAAAGAGCAAGGAATCAATATCAAATTAAAATTAGAACAGACAAAAAATAAAACTAAGAGTAGAAAAAATAAACAAGCACGTGTGTCAATATAAAAGACAAAAATTCACATTAAATAAAGACTGTAAGTTAGAAAATGGATATTTTTAACATCAGGACATTATAAAGCTTGCTTATATGCTATTAAATTTAGTAATTAAGTGGAAATGGATAAAAATTTAAAATCACAAGAGGATAAAAAAGAGGTATCAGGAAATAGCAAACCTGAATAGACAAATTACAACACAAAGAATGTTGTTTTAAAAGATGTCTACAGCCAAGTGAGTCTAAACTTTCCAAAAATAGATAAGAATGTTATACTTTTAAGTCTACTCGATACAGCAGATACAGTTTTACTTTCCAAAAATAGACAAGATATGCACAATGGTTTTTATAAGTATGGCTCTACTAACTAAATGTAAACCTCAGTAATAGAATAAAAGAACACATCAAAATAATTTTCCTATGGACAAACAGTTTTTTCTTGGACTGCATGCCTGGGTATAAGGAAAATGATGTAATTCACTGCATGAACATGGAAAGTATAGGAATCATATTATTAATGCAATAAGTGCTTATATAAAACTAAAGCACCTTTCTAAGCTTTTTGGCAATGCAAACCTACTAAAACCAGGTTGTCAGGCTCTCTCCAAGAGCCCTGGGAGGATGCAGTTTATATTCTTGGTGGACTTAAAAGAGTTTGGCCTGAGCTTTCTAGGCCCAGAAACTTGATTCCATCTGCACACCAATTACAGAGCCAAGGCCCAAGGGTGGGTGACTTCTATAACCAGGCCACTAAGCCAGTAGTTTACTATGGAAAATTTAGTAAAGTTCATACAGTTAGTGCATTATTTCCACATAATAATTCAACTATTACTTTGTAACAATAAATCACAGTCACAAGGAAGATGAATACTCCAAGCCCCTAATGTGTGTGTATTTTCTTCTATGAGGAAGACTTAGGTGGGTCTCTTAGTAAGTGAGAGATTAGAACTCTTTGTTAGAGGAACTGCATTTTAATAGAGCCTGCTACACCAATCTCACTCTAGGGATAGTCTTGTCTGTGGGACCATAGGGGATACTAGGAGTGCTTAAAGTCTGTGATCTACATTCTCCTCCATTCATCTCTGCTTTCAGATTACTCAAAATTCACTAGCAAAACCATACTGTATTTTAGATAATGCTAGAATAGTTTCTGCCAAATTCTATGACATTCTCCTTTCCTATTCTTTGCCTACCTGTGGTTTGACACATTCTTTCTTCAGATATATGAACACATTCTAACAAGGCTAATATTGCTCACTTGGGATCCATTTCATCTCCCAAAGAGAATATCAAATGTTTATACCTTAATCCACTTATGTGCTGGCTGCAACTTTTATAGGGTTCCTTTATTTCCCAGTACTTAGGGAAGCAAGGGTAGTTGCTTGACTGAATAGGAAAGGAAAAAGAATTAAAAAGTATAAAACAGGAAGAAAGAAAAAATATTTTATAGGTGACATACTTCTACATCATTAAGTTACAAAGTTATATGATTACACAACCTAATAAAATCAGCTTACAATAACTAGTGTTAACTAAATGGTTTCAGCAAAACTGCAGGATAAAAATCCCATTTCAAACTATGACAAGCCTCTATACTATGGGCCACAGCAAGAAAATGTAGTAGAAAAGACACCATTTATAATACTGACCAAAAATTCAGTAGGTGGGTATTAATTTACATCAGAAAATTAGAGGCTTATTCAAACATGACATAAAATCTGACAGTAGAATTAAAGAAAGATGGATAAATGAAAAAATATGATTTGCTCCATGCTGGGAAAACTAAATATAGTAAAGATGACAACATCCTCTCAATTATTATGTAGATTTAATAAAATACTTATTTTACAGAATTTGATATTAGTACTAAAACACAAGCATTGGAAAAGTAGCCAGAAATACCAAAGGAAAAACACTGAAGTTATGATAGTGGTTTCAAACTGAAATTTTAAAATGTTACAGAAGAAAAATTATTTTTTTAAAAAAGATATGGTATTAGTCAAAATAGAAAAAAACCCAAAATAGAATTCAGAAATAAATATGAAGGATAAGACATGACAAGCCAGAAGCAATCCGATCACAGAGGAAGAAAGTGCTAGAGAGCAACTGGGGAGTAAACAGTAAGACAAGGAGTGAGTTAGAGCCTTAAACTCACACCATACGTGCATGCTAAAGAGTGAAAATATATGGAGAAGAAAACAGAATAGCATATTCGCTCCAACTGTGGAAGAGAGATAACTTTATAACTGCCAAAAAAAAAAAAAGCCCTAGAATATTATCACAGACATTTTCAAATATAAAAAAAGAAAATTCCTATATTCCAAAATACTGTGTCAAATATAGTATTAACTATCAAAAGGACAGAGAGTACAGAACAGTTTATGTCACAAATGTAAATAATAGAAGGTTATTATCCACAGCATATAATTAAAAAGAGTCAATACCCAGATTTACTTGAAAAAGTGGTCCAAAGAGATGAACCTGGAAAAATCTGCAATTTGACCAGGATTTGAAGATATCATTAAATAACTATTGACATTGTAAAAATAAATAAAAATGACAGAAGCCCCACTGGGTCATGGTTAGAGTACATAGAGCTGTCCTTCCCAGCCCCAGATCCCTACTTAATCCCAGTGAGTCTCAGAGTTTGGTACTGGTTATATTTCTTGCATCTTGCCTGGGTACTTACAGTCAGGCACCCATTTTCTACATATTCCAGTAAATGAATCTGAGTTTTCTTTTCCCATCCCCAGGTCCTTTGCTGCCAGACATCACAGTTCCCCTACAATTATGGCCCCATCTGGCTCTTACCCATGCTCTTAGTCAGTTACTGGAACCCGTCTCTTTTTCTGCCAGCTTGAACCCTTTGCCATTATCTAGGTTACCTTCCTAGAGTGACCAACCTACCTAATAGATGGGTTTATTTTCCAAGGCAGGGTTTTTGACCTGACCCATTCCATAGAACACAAATGTCTTGATTAAGCATGGAGACAATATAACTTGGTCTAAACTTTCCTGATTATATAACAAGCTATCCTTATCCTTTGACCCAATAATTCTACTTTGGGGAATTAGTCCGAGGAAATAGTCCAAAGGAAACCAAGAGGAATTAGCACAAGATCTTCACAACAGAAGAAGAAAGAGATAAGAGGAAGGGAAAAGGTTGGACACATAGATGGGAGGGAGGGAGGGAAAGAAAGAAGTGAGAACAGGAAGAATTTAAGTATCTAATGATATATGAATAGCTGATAAAAACTATGACATATTAATATAACAGAATGTTCTATACTACTGAAAAATGGCAACTATATAAGCCACAGATATATAGAAATGGTCATGAAGAGCACTGGGGAGATGGTTTAGTAGTATTAGATGCAAAAAGATTTGGTAATTATTTGCTTCCACACACATGCCCACCCCAAAGCCTAGAATACCTGGTATTCTTTCTGTACCTTCCCACAACCCCCTCCCACCAAGGACAGAAAGTTGCCCTTTATTTTCTCTACCATAACTTAATGATTTTTCCAGATTAACAATACCTCAAGTTGTGGCAACTTCCCTGTTTCTAAATGTGTCTAAAAGTATGTCAACAGGTTTCCAAGCTTTGCACAACTCAGGCACAGTTCACTTTTTTAAAAATGGCATTTTTGACAGATGTGAGCCATTCAACCTTTGTTTTACCTGAAGACTTTCCTGTTAGGTCCCATTTACCCCTGCTTACCCTGCTATAAGGATTACTACTAAACTCATCCCAACTCTGAGCCAGTAGGAGCCTGGCCTGGCATATCAGAAGTCCCTTTCCCATTTGTGAACAAAGGACAGAAAGGCAATGAGTCCAAGGAGTAAAAGGACAGGCTTTGGTCTGAGAGCAACCTGGGGTTGAATCCAAACTCCACTACTTAATGTCTGACTCTGAGATATAATTTAAGTTCCCTAAACCTCAGATTTCTTATCTATAAAAAAAACAAAACAAACAATAATATCTACTTCTTGGACTACTGGGAACATTAAATACCTGACACACTGTAAGTTCTCAGTAAGTGATATTATTTCTTAATTACTGCTTTTCGTATCAGCATCTAGTATTCAACATAGATTTAGCCCTTAAACTCTCTGCATGAGCAGAAGGCTGCATCAACCCTACACAATCTTCACCATATGTACATGACTAGTTTTCCTGTGAGTTATCTCCTAGAACTAAAGTCTAATTCTGAACCTCAGGTCACTTGACTGGGGTGCTGAATTCCTTGCTCACAGGACTTGATCCTATTTCCAACATCTTACTCATTTCCTCAGAAACTCCTTCCTGACACTGCAACCCCTTGGAATAGACCCTGTGGAAATAAACACCAGTGTATTTCTAGTGGTCTCTCCTGGGAAAAAAGTCCTCTCTTGGAAGGGCACAGGCCATGTATTAGCCGGGCTGGTTCCCACTCTTCTCAGGTTTTGACATGCTTTGTCGTCCTCATGAAGAGAGGCATTTCACAAGGCAGCGTATTCACTTTGGGATTCAATTATATTGAGTTGAAATTTGCACATCTGTAAGCTGAATTAACAGTTCCAATTCTCCCCTCTGGAATGAAAAAGTATAATCCTCAATTCTGTAGGAGGCCCTTCATCATCTAAAAATAGTATGTATTCTTTAAATTTCCTTTTTCCTATATAAACAGTCCTGGGTCTTTAATCATACTTGCTAGAAATTGAGATTGCTCACTAGCCGGATCACTCCCATTGTTAGTCCTCTTCATTACCTGTACAGGATATAACGACGAGGATTATACTACTTAAAACCTCACAGACGGTGGAGCTATCACCTCCTTTGTTCTTGAAATAGCACTTCTATTAATGAACCCTTGTACGACATGAGACTTGGACAGCTGAGTCCCAAATCTTTTACATGAACCTTAAATACTCTGAAGTCTTTTACACAGGAACAGCTCAAAATACATGTCTCCCCACTTTGCATTTATGTGCATGGCTGGTATGTGTGTGTGTGTGTGTGTGTTTATATTATCGAGTATAAAGCTGTGAAATACACTGTAATGAACACTGGACTATTAGTAACAGAAGACCTAACTTGTTTCCATTCACTCATTCAGCAAATAGTTATTGAGCACCAATTTTGTGTTAAGTCCTGTGCTAGATATGAGAGCTGTAATAGTAAGCATGGAGACGTGGTCCCCACTCTTAATCTGAGAATGTACAGTCAAGTAGGAAGTTATGACACACATGATGAAGGCTTTGTTAAGGAACGTATAGGCTAGTGGGGGATGGAGGAAAGGCACCTGCCCCGGGATTGGTCTAGAAAGGCCTCCTGGAAGCATGTCCTCGCTTTGTCCACTGCTAGTGGTCAACTTAACTCCTAAGGCCTCAGTTTCCTCACCTATAAAAATAAGAGGACTGCTAGGGAGGAAATTTGACATCAATTACAAATGTATTTACCCATTGAGCTGGGAGTCAAAAATACTGTGAATCTGTCTGACAACTATACTAGCATACATAGGAAACTGCATATACAAGGTTATTCCTCTTGGGCTGCTCTGTTATAATAGCAGAAGAACGGAAACAACTCAGTATCTACAGAGGATGTTTAATATGATACAGACACATAGTAGAATACTAGACATCTATGAAAAAAACAGAAATGAAACAGGGAATTGTACAGTAGATGAAAATATCACCAAGCTACACTGGTAAGTAAAAAAAACCAAGATGCGGAGTAGTGTATACAGTATGCCACCTTCTGTGGAAAGAAGAGAATAAATGAGAATATACACTTGCATTTGCATAAAGAACTCAAAGAAGGATACATAAGAAACTAATAAAAGTGATTACCTATGTAGGACTAGAAGAAAATGGAGTAGATGTAGATGGGATGGGAGTGGGATTTATTAAAATGTATACCTTTTCATATTCAGAAGAACCTCCATAGTTGACCACCTCCCTACATTGTCCTAAGTTGACAAAATTTTCACTGACTGGACATGCACCACATTTATGTATCAGTGCAGTACGCCTAGTTCGTTATGTTGACCACCTCTGCATATTCACCAGTTTGTTACAGTTCCTTGGGTGGTCAACTGATAGAGGTTCTTCTGTATTTTAATTTTTGAGACATATAAACATATTACCTGCTTACTCATACACACACACAAAGAGGGTGTCCGTAAATTTTGTGTGCAATTTAAAATTGTTTAAAAGCGTTGTCTATTTTAAATTGCATATGACATCCTGTATTAAGACAAACAAAGTGTCCCAGAAATGGAAGAAAAAGTATCCAATGTACACAGCCCTTTTATGAAACTAATCTATAGCTCTCAAGCAAAAGATACAACTTAATTCTAGCCCAAAAATATGGGGAGGGGGCGGGGAAGGGGAGGGGAGAAGGGTGGATGGGGGGTGGGAGGGTGATGGGAAAGATTACCTATATTTCTGCCTAACAAGGGTAGAAGTGAACTTTTCTAGAACTAGAATATAAATGTGTTGATACAATGATTAACTGAATGATGTGAAAGTTATGTTAACCAGCT
>CAUYQV010099466.1:0-27436 GCA_963574575.1 Galagoides demidoff | reverse complement strand
GCCATGGCATCACAGCTCATAGCAACCTCCAACTCCTGGGCTCAAGCGAGTCTCCTGCCTCTGCCTCCCAAGTAGCTGGGACCACAGGCGCCCACCACAACGCCCGGCCATTTTTTTTTTGGTTGCAGCCATCATTGTTGTTTGGCGGGCCCAGGCTGGGGATTCAAACCCGCCACCTTAGGTGTACGTGGCTGGCGCCTTAGCCACTTGAGCCACAGGCGCCGAGCCAAAAAATTAGTTTTAAAATAGACATTACAGGAGTTGAAGATCCAGGCTTTCAAGCCAAGTTCTGGGTTTGCTGTCTCTGTAGTCTACGCACACCCAGAACTGCTAAATAATCGTGAATCTATTTCCTTTAAATCGTCCTGTGGCCTGTTTTGCTCCGGCTACACTCAATTGCTCACATGCAGACATGATAAGAACAGATGACTGCTTTATTACTGGGCTGGGAGTTTTCCAGGGATTTGGGAAAGGTCAGAGGGTAATGGAGTCCAGGATATTGGATAGTGAAGGGAGCCAAGACTGAATCTGGACAGTGAGGGAAGTAATGACAGATGGGGTTGTATATGGATCGAGAGGAAAAGAAGGGGTCATAAAAGTACCTGGTAAAGTTGAAGTGTCATAGCAGAGCTACTTAATAAAGCAAATTGGAGAAAAAGAAAATTGTGTATAGGGAGGAAATGAGTCATTTTCAAAGTTGATTGGTTGGGCAGTGACCACAGGAATAGGAGATGAAGGATAAAGATGTCAAGGAACTAAAAAGTCAGTGCCCATGGGTCTATACTGACCAGGCTGGTGGCCACAACATGGAGGTAAAGAATGTGCTGGGGGCAAGTTTTTCTTGCATGAGAAGGAGGAACTAGAAGGTCAGAAATAAATGTAAGAGGATGGGATAACTGAGCAATGTGATTCTGCACCCAGCAGTTGCACGAGTATTGTACAGCGCTTGGCGCAAACAATTGCCGTGGCACCACGGTGCTACTCTGGCATTTGTTACCAAGCAGTGGTGAATGCCACCAGGACAGGGACCCTGTCTTCTTCAGCTTCATTTATAGTACCAGAGCCTGGTGCATAAAAGACACACAGATCCCTGTGAAATAAATAATACAACAGAACAATGTCAAATAGCAGCCAGATGCAAGGTGCAAGGAATTTTAAGGAGGAAAGGACCCAGAGAGTGTTAGGTTTCCTAAAGATTTTTTACAGAAGAGGGCATTCCAGATGGAGCTCAGATGGAGAGGAAGAATCAGTAGGCATTCTCAAAGGTGCAGCATGAGCCAAAAAGGCAGAGGCCCCCAGGGAGTGTGGAGGGCCTGCAGCACATCACTCTGGCGGTGGAATGATGGCAAGTAGTTGGGTCAGTTTGTGTGAAGAATTTGGGTTTGATCCTCAGGGGTGGTGTGATCACTGAAATTTCAAACTTTTGCAGTTATTAAAATATGCTGCTCGATGCTATGCTTTGGCACATTTACCCACTCATAACCGCAAAGAAGTATGAGTTCCTATACAATTTTGTTTCTTTCAATGGTTCTGTTTTCCTCCCTCCCTGGGTAAGAAAAATCTCCAAATTTAATACAGTTACTAGCAATAAAATGTGCAGTCCCAGCCTCTGGACCCCACATTCACCCTGACTTAATTAGTTATAATTAAATGTCACATTGAACTAATCAACTAGCAATAATGTGCACAACCTCAGAATAACATCACTTAGCAATGGAGAAAACCCTGCCTCACAAAAGCTGTGTCTTCTGATTCTTATCCT
Organism: Galagoides demidoff; assembly: GCA_963574575.1. Taxonomy (NCBI): domain Eukaryota; kingdom Metazoa; phylum Chordata; class Mammalia; order Primates; family Galagidae; genus Galagoides; species Galagoides demidoff. The sequence continues at coordinate 25,674 of CAUYQV010099466.1, read as the reverse complement.
TTATTATTTCACTTATATGTGGTATTATATTATCTCATACTGCTAGATATTGAAAAATAGATTGTAAAAAGGTCAGAAAATGACTGCTAAGACTACATTTTTTTCATCTCAGATTAATAGGAGGGTACATTGTTTGCATCTCATATTAATATGAGGGTACATTGTTTGCATTTCTAAGGTAAAATTCAAGTTGTAGTTGAGCCCCTCATCCAGGGTGTGTGCTGCATACCCTACATGGTACACATTGGGTGAGAGCTCCCCAATCCCTCTAACTCTTTCCCTTCCCCCACTCTTTCCTCCCCACTCCCTTAAATATACTTGTGTTTTTCTCTCATATGGGACTGTAGTTGTTTTTCTATTAGTAATGAGTACATTGGATACTTGCTTTTCCATTCTTGTGATCCTTTACTAACAAGAATGTGCTTCAACTCAATCCAGGTAAATACAAAAGATGTAAAGTCTCCATGTTTTTGAATGGTTGAATAGTATTCTATGGTATATATACACCACAGTTTATTCATCTGTTCATGAGTTGATGGGCACTTGGGTTGAATCCACATCTTGGCAATTGTGAACTGAACTGCAATAAACTTTCTAGGGCAAATGTCCTTGTGATAAAATGTTTTTCCTTCTGGGTAAATACCTTGTAATGGGATTGTGGGATCTAATGGAAGATCAATATTTAGTTCTTTGAGGATTCTCCATACTTCTTTCCATAAAGGCTGTATTAGTTTGCAATACCACCAGCAGTGTACAAGTATTCCACTGTCTCTATGTCCAGGCCAGCATTTGCCTGAAGAAGACAGAGAGACGGCCAACAAACACATAAAATAATATTCCTTAATCATCAGAGAAATGTAAATCTAAGGTTACATTTTCAATTTTAATTCATATTTGTAGCATCTTAATGAGGAGGTAGGTAATCCCTTCCAATTTAATCTTGCATCACATTCATGTCAACATTGTATAACAGCTCCTTAGTTCAGAAGTAGAACACTAGAAAATAAAAGACCATTCATAGAAAGATACCAGGTAAGATATGCAAAAGCCAGTGTATACTTGTTCTACATTTTTTGGTAGTTTTTGACCGGGGCTGGGTTTGAACCCGCTACCTCCAGTATGTGGGGCCAGTGCCCTACTCCTTTGAGCCACAGGCACCACCTGTTCTACTTTATTTTTAAAGTAGAAGGTTAATGAGTAATCTGCACTTCTACAGACAGAGCACACCCATACTTACTGACAGAAGAGGGACACTATAAAGAGATTGGGAATTTTACTGTTTTAATCTCATATTGTATCTTGGGGTTGTTTCTCCAAGGGGTTGGGATCATTGTTAGTTGAAACCAAAAGAGATGGAAAAGTTTAGTCAATTCCCTATTTTCTCTTATTGTTCAGGTCAATGTCAAAAACTGTCTACAGAACAAGTCCACCAGACATGCGGCACATTTTGCTTCCTGAAATTTCTCGAAGGCCCAATTTGAAGGGGAACTATGATGCCCCACCCCAGAGGGTCAGAGTACCACAGATGGATGGCTTGTGGGGAGACAGTGTTTTATGTTATAGCTGGATCATGGTCATATTCTTTGAAGGGTTTCTCAGATGAGTTTATTTATAGAGCAACAAACTGTATAAACTCTCACATTACACAAGAGCCATAGCCAAATTCATCTTGTAAAGCATTTAAGGAATATTGTAACTTGAACCAAGTATCCAGTTTTAAAAAATTCAGATAAATAGCAACTTACAAAACCTGCCAATTTTTTTTGAAGTGCAAAAATAATTTACAACAGACTTTACTTTAAATACAGATTTTGCCCTGATAAAAGTTAGCATTTCATTGGTCAAGGCTGTGTGGACCCTCCGTGCTGCTAAACACTTTGTCCAGTGACTCCTCTGCCTTTCTGTCAATCTGAAACTCTTCCTTGACTAGGAGTGATTAACCTTAAACATGAATCTTTGAGCCATTTTTCCAGCATATTCATATTTAAGCAGGTAAGGTTTTAAACATTGTGTATGTCAGATTGCATGAAGAGCACATTGTGTGTGTGTGCGTGTGTGAGAGAGTATGTATGAAATCTCAATACATTAGTTCAGGGGTCGTCAAACTTTTTAAACAGGGGGGCCAGTTCACTGTCCCTCAGACCGTTAGAGGGGCAGACTGCAGGCCCCGGCACGAGTCGGCTGCTAAGCAGGACAGGTAATGGCAGCAAAAACATCCGGCAGGCCGGATAAATGTCCTAGGCAGGCTGCACGTGGCCTTGGGCCATAGTTTGAGGACACCTGCATTAGTTGATAGCAGCTCTGTGAAGTTGCACAGATGACTACTTCAGTAAGGCCATTTTCAGAGGTGTAGTCACTCCCCTCTACCCATCATGTAATTTTTTTCCTTTTGCAAATTAAACCAATTTTTGTTCCATTGGTTTAATTTCTAGCTGTTTATTTAATGGGTACCATAATGATTTTTATTTTTGAGATGCTGTGGGGCAGGATTACAATAAATTTTTGTCCACAGAAAATTAAGGTGCTAGGCCTTGAGGGTCAACATTCATGCGACAATACTAGTACATAGCCTGAGAAGTGACTACCTGTACTGAGCCCCTAGGCTTGTCTATGGTGCAGCTCTAAACCAGTGAGTCAGATTCACAAACACATTCATCAGAAGAGAACTCTGACAGTATGGAGTCACCAGAAAATGATAGTTTATAACATCTTTTCATACCAATGAAAAAAAAATATGTGCCCTACTGTTCTGTTTTATTAGTTTAGTAAAACCAGTAAAATTAAATTCTTTTAAGAATTTTAAAGGAAAATTCCCATTTAATGGTTGTTGTCATAATTATAATCATGTGGCTAGTTCTTCCATCAGTCTTTTGCTCCATATGTTTTGCATTTTTTTTATTAAGTCATTTGTACATAGATCATAAATACATTTATGCCATTATGGGATTCAATGTGTTGATTATTTGTACAAATTGGAATGCTTACATCCTGCTAATCAGCACGTATTTCTGTTCTCAGCTTAAAATTCTTAGTTTAAAATGCTTAGCTTTAGAAATATAAAAAATACTAAATGAATTTATTAAAGAATGAATGATAAATTACTTATTTTAGAAGTTATATAGCAAATGGGATACTGCTAAATCATTCTCTTTGACATTTTTTGTTATATATCGATTTATCTTGACAATTTATTATATAGATTCATGCAAACATTATAAATAAGGACATATAGTAATTGCATTTTAAGGTCTCCTGCAGGAAACAAAACTTTTCAGAGTAAGCTCAGCTCACACATCATCACTGTCATTTCAGCTTGAATTGGTTCAAGAACAACATTCCCACTTTCCTTGGGAACTAATTGGCATTCTAGTGCTTTGCTTCATTATAAAAACCGTTCCCGCTAAGTTTTGTCATTTTGTACTACAGGCATATTTCATTATATTGTGCTTCACTTTATCGTGCTTTGCAGACACTACATTTCTCCCAAATTGAAGGTTTGTGACAATCCTGCACTGAGCAAGTTTATTGGTGCCATGATACTACTATCTAATTGCCTTGGGCATGATGAACCGCACCCATATAAACGTTAACCTTAATCCATCAACATTGTGTTTCACTGTTCCACCAACAGTCTCTTCCCCTGTCTCTCTCCCTCTCCTTGGGCCTTCATAGTCCCTAAGATATAACATTGAAATTAGGCCAATTAAAACCCTGAATGTTCAAGTGAAGAGTCACATGTTATCCACTTTAAATCAAAAGCTAAAAATGATTAAGCTTAGTGGGGAAGGGATCTCAAAAGCCAAGATAAGCCAAAAAACACTGATGCCAAGCTGTGAACATAAAAGAAAAGTTATTGAAGAAAATGAAAAATGCTACTTCGGCAAACGTGTGAATGATGTAAGAAAGTAAAATAGCCTTATTGCTGATATGGGGAAAATTTTAATGGTCTGGATAAAAGATTAAAGTAGCCACAATATTCCCATAAGCCAAAGCTTAACCCAGAGCAAGGTCCTAACTTTCTTTAATTGCAAAAGAAAAGTTCAAAGCTAGCAGCTCATGAGATTTCAGGAAAAAATCCATCTCCGTAACCCATCTCTGTAACATAAAAGTGCAAGGTGGAAGCAGCAAGTGCTACTGGAGAAGCTGAAGCAAGGGATTCAGAAGATGGAGCTGAGATCATTGATCAAGGCAGCTACACTAAACAACAGATTTTCAATGGAGACAAAACAGCCTGCTGTTGGAAGATGATGCCATCTAGGACTTTCACAGCTGGAAAGGAGAAGTCTGTGCCTGGCTTCAAAGCTTCAAAGGCCAGACTTACTCACTTGTTATGAGCTCACAAAGCTGGTGACTTTAAGTTGAAGCCTAGGCTCATTTAGCATTCTGAATATCATAGGCCCTAAAGAATTATCCTAAATCGACTGTGTGTGTGCTGTATAAATTGAACAACAAAGTCTAGATGACAGCGCATCTGTATATAGCATTGTTTACTGAATATTTTAAGCCTACTGTTGAAACCTATTGCTCAGGGAAAAAATTCCTTTCAAAATATTCCTGCTCAATGACAATGCACCTGGTAACCCAAGAGTGCTGAGAGATGTATGAGGAGATGAATGATGTTTCCATGCCTGCTAATACAACATTCATTCTGCAGCCCACAGATCAAGGAGTAATTTTGATTTTCAAGTCTTATTTAAGAAAAACATTTCATAAGGCTATAGCTGGTAGTGATAGTGATCCTTCTGATGGATTTTGGCAAAGTAAATTGAAAACGTTTCAGCAAAGATTCACCATTCTAGATGCCATTAAGAACATTTATGATTCATGGGAAGAGGTCAAAATATCAACAGATGGTACTGCATATTTGACAGACTCTAATATAGTGTGGACCCAACTCATGTATATGTAACATTTAATAGACGACTGTACAGTATAAACATAACTTTTATATGGGCTAGGAAACCCCAAAATTGTATGACTTGCTTTATTGTAATACTTCATTGTAGTGGCTTGAAGCCAAATCCATGAAATCTCTGAGATATGCCTATGTTACTTTTAACACAGACCAATTTTGAAGATTGCTTTCAGAAAATGAGAGGAAAAAATAGGCCTAAACTAAAATCAGAACACATCTTCTCATTATCCCTGTGGAATTTGCTTTGGTTTTCCTGAGAAAACTTAAGGCTTCATTTCTTTTTCCTTGGAATTGAATATTCCTCACTTGTCTGATCCCTTATTACTGGTATTCCCACAGCTCACATGCTTCGTAAATTAGCATTCCATCCTTTGGCATGAACTCCACCGTATGTCTTATTTATTTACTTTTAATTGATATATCTTAGCTGTACATATTTTGGGAGTATATGTAATAGTTTGATATATGTATATAATGTGTAATGATCAAATCATAGTAACTGGGATATCTCTCACTCTAAACATGTATCTTTTCTTTTTGTTTAAAACATTCTAATTTTTTTCTCTAGCTATTTTGAAATATACAATAAACTCTTAAGTAGAATTTCCCTACTGTACTGTTTAATACTAGAATTTATTTCTTTTAGCTAACTGAATTTGTGTAACTTTTCTTTGACCAACTTTTCTTTATCCTCCCCTTCCCTTCCTAGGCTCTGGTAATTACCATTCCAAATGCTCTACCTCTGGAAGATCCACTATCGTAGCCCCCACATATGAGTGAGACCATGATACTTGTCTTTCTGTGTCTGGCTTTTGAGATCTGACAGGTTCACAATCTGGCTACCATGTGGTTATGTTGACAGCACTGTACAAATAACTCAGTAAGGTTTCATAACCTTGGTGTATCAGTATCTCATGGTTGTGTTTGTGTCTTAAATGAGTGGCATTCATTATTGTTGTTTTTGGTTGCTGTGACAAGAATGTCAGAAGTCGAATTAGAGCAACAAAAATTCATAAATTTCTTAGTAAACTTGGCAAGAATGGAAGTGAATTAAGGGACATGTTAGTCCAAATTCATGGAAAAAATATGAAGAAAACAACATTGTACAAATGGATTAAAAGTTATTCTAAGGGGAGAGAAAGTATCATTGTGAAGAGAGGTCAAAGAGGCCAGTAATTAGCAGAACTGATGAAAACATTGGAAAAATTCATTGAATTGTGCATCAAAATCATCAACTTATTATAAGTAGCATGGTAGACCAAGTAAACATCAATAGAGAAACAGGAAAATCTTAACTGAAAAGCTTGGCCAACAGCTCATGGCTCCTGCATCATGACAATGCACCAGCCCTGTCTACAAGGGACTTTTTAGCTAGTAAACAAATAACTGTACTGGAATACCCTCCCTACTCACTTGATCTAGCCCCAGTGATGTTTTTCTTTACCAGAAAATTAAAGAAATATTGAAAGAAAGACATTTTGATGGCATTCAAGATATCAAGGGTAATACGGCAATTGCTCTGATGGCAGTTACTTTGAAGGGTGGATGAGGTATTGGCATCAATGCGTAGCTTCCCAAGGGAGTACTTTGAAGATGACCATAGTGATATGCAGCAATGAAGTATATAGCACTTTTTCTTGGACGAGTTTGCAAACTTGTCACATTTCACTTAATGTGATGAGCTCCTATCCTATTTCATTCTACTGTATGATGTAGAGATACCCTACCGTATTTGTATGGTGCCTGGAAAAATTATAATATTAAACAGTTATCACTATGGGCTAAGGGAATTCACTCACTGCCTATAGCTCAGTGAGGAGGGCGCCAGCCACATACACTGAGGCTGGTGGGTTCAAGCCTAGCCTGGGCTTACTAAACAACAATGACAACTGCAACCAAAAAATAGCCAGGCATCGTGGCGGGCACCTGTACTTCCAGCTACTCAGGAGACTGAGGCAAGAGAATCGCTTAAGCCCAAAGAGTTTGAGGTTGCTGTGAGCTGTGATGCCGTGGCACTCTATCGAGGGCAACATAGTGAGACTCTGTCTCAAAGAAAAAAAATATATATATATAGGGAAATATTGTATCTCAACTAGAAATTAAGGAAATAGAGATTTATGCATCAAGTAGAATTTTTCCCTTATTAGTGATTTAAAAAAATTATTCTTCAGTGTTGATGAGTATATATGTAAAAGGTATTTTATTTTACTACTAGTGAAGTCTGTATGGGCATAACCTTTTGCCAACATGTATCAAGAGCCTTTAGCATACCCAAGTACTTTTAACCAGTAATTTTATTTTTGAAAACCTATAATTAACACTATAACATAATTTTTTAAAATTTTTTTTGCTATTTTTGGCTGGAGCTGTGTTTTTTTTTTTCCTGTGTTTGATAGCTTTTTCTTTTTTCTTCTTTTTTTATTTTAATCTTTTTTTTATTAGATCATAATTGTGTACATTAATTGTATCATAGGATACAGTGTGTTGCTTCCATATGCAGTTTGAACCCACCACCTACAGCATGTGGGGCCAGCACCCTACTCCTTTGAGCCACAGGTACTGCCCATATAACAGAATATTTTTTAATGCCAATGCAACTATGAGTTTTACTGAGTAATTGTAAAAAATAAAAATAATTTAAATGCCCAACAGAATGGTAGAAGTAAATTAGCACACATGCAACTTGACAGAATAGGATTTGTATATTTTGTTGGCATGGGTAAACTTTTATATTAAAATGTTAAATTAAAAACTGCCATGCTAAAATGTGCATACAATATAATCACTAATAAGGAAAACAGAAAACAGTAAGGAAATACATAATCAGTGCTGTTAAGGGTAATTATTCCTTGGAGCTAGGATTGTAATTTTTTTCCTTACCTCTATTTAGTTTCCAAGTTTTCTGTATTTCTAAGGCAGGTTTGAATGAAACAGACATAAAGAAATGTAGGACTCTCTCCTTCTCTACTCCCCATTCCAAAATCCTCTCCATTACCCAGTACTACTCTTCTCCCATGCTTCAAGCCACAGGGCTAAAACCACTCAGCTTCTCAGGGAAAATGGATCCATCAGAAGGAATATATATTTTGAAGTCCCAGTTGATTGCATTTTATGTTCAGATACCACTCTGTCTGTAGCAGATCTCCATGGAGACTGTGACCACAGTACTCAGTCTGAATCATTGTCAAAGTGACCTAAACCACACAGTAGATGGGAATTCTTAAAAATTTAAACTGCTCCCAGTGAAAGCTAACCATCTATTTTCTGTTCACTACCTCTTTAAAATCAACAAATTAAAAAAAAAAATATCAGGAGTACCTGTTATGAGTATGCGATTGAATTTGCCTTTTCAAATGATATATTTCATGTAATCCTTATAAGAACTCTGTGAAGAGCAAGAGATTAGCCCTACATAGAACGAGGGAAGTTTGAAGCTTGGAATGATTATGTGGGTGACCCACGACATGTTGGGGTGGGGGATTTATCTATACAGGGTCACAGAACCAGCACCATTGGAACTGTCAAGATGATCTATGTTTGTATTTTCCCACAGGCTCATAGCACTTGGGAAAATTTAGATCACGATCATGATAGTAAAGTAGGTGTTGATTTGGGCAAAGGAGGGAAAAAAAGAAGAGATATCGAGAAATTGGAGGATAGACTGCCACAGTTAGTTGGTGGGTCCATCACCCAAAGAGATTAATCTGAGCCTGTCTGGAAATTTGAAACTTGGATGGGATAACACATCAAGAAAGGACCATTACAGCTGAGTCATCCTGAGGCAAGTGACAAGACATTGACCATGAGTTCCTAAGACCCTTGGTCCTGCTGCCTCAAGTCTTGGATACCTAAGTTTTCCCTCAATTCTTTAAGGCACCAGATCTTCCTTTAAATTACCTTTCCATAGAAGTTATACAGAGTTCATTTTTACTGCTCAAAACAGAGCGTAAAGAACCATACTGATATAGGAGAGATTACAGAAACAGCTGAAAGGTAGAAATTTGGGACCAGGATGGAGAAGAGGTAGGTGACCATCCTGGTAGGGGGCCAAGATGGAGACATTATGGTTTCCTATTTTTTTTAAATATTCCACCCTTAAATGTAATGTCTTATAATTGGCAGGCCTAGATGATAATTAAGTGGTAAAATGCAAGAAAAAATTCCCGAGTTCCAGATTTTCTAAACTCCCTGGTGCATAGCAAACAGAAAGGGCATCCGCCACATCATTAATTAAATGTGTGCTGCAAAGAGAAGAGTAAACCTGTAATAATGAGGGTAGGAGATGAGGGTAATCACAGTGTTTGCATAAAGGCCAGCAGCAGTACAAACAGTCACAAGGGTAGTTACGGCATGCTTCTCCAAATGGGTGCAGGCTGACTGGGTTCTAGAAGTATGTCCTGAGCAAAAGGTACCTGCGCTTCTGGATTTACACACATGTATTACCTTACATGCTAACTCATGTGATTACACCTGGCATGTTACAGTCATACATTTGCACTGGCTCTGACTCCAGGCTAAGTCTTTTGACCTGCATACATGGAAGGTAGGTCCAGAAGTGATCACCCTACTTTTTCCTCTGTTCTTTGGTCTTCAATTTCCTACAGGTTTCATGTGTCATGCAAGTAATTTTAGTGGGTTCTGTCTCTAAATCCTCAGGTTCCATATGTGTACTTTCCAACCCAGATTGGTCCAAACATTTCCCCTTACATAATTGCCCTTCTTTTGAAGGAAAACACAGCCCTCCCTCATCCTTAATCTAATTGTAGCTCAATGTCTGAAGACAAAGAAACCTCCAGAGAGCACCAGACAGGCACTTTAAAAATGGTATTGGTGTGAAAGCAAAGTACTCTAACAAATGGGGAATAACTCCTTTCGTGTCAGGTAATTTCTGATTCTTTGCTTTCAACAAAATTGGAAGACCTAAATGACCACCAATACTAATACTGGATCATAGATTGCTGTGTGATTTGACACGTAACTCAGGAGTTCAATGTTGAAGGATATTGCTAAAAAAAACTTCTATTGCCATATATGGGAATAAGTTATTTTTTAAAATGTAGGAAAACTAGAGCTGAAGGACATCTCATTCAAGTATAAATATTCATTTATGCATAATCTGATTTTTAAAAAGCTCATTACAAAATGCATTTGTAATCATACATGTTTGTTTTATTACTGCTCAAAAACTAATGTTTTTATCAGATATATCTTAATCAGAATTGATAATTCAATCCAGAATAAATATTCTGACACTTTGAGCCTAGAGCTCAAAAAAACTTATTAAGTTGAATTTATTATATATTTCTGTGCAAAGAATAACAAGGTGATATGCATAAATAAAAGATGTAAGCATAAGAATGTATGATATTAAAATTCTGTAAAGGAAGTCAAGTAGAATACCTATTAAGGGGAGAAAAAGAAAAACAGCTCCTTCAACAGAAGACTAACTATGGCCCACAGACCAAATCAGGCCTATCACCGGTTTATGAAGATATTTTATTGGAACACAGCCATCTCCATTTGTTTACGCATGTGTTGTCTATGGCTGCATTTAGCAACCACAACAGAGTTAGCTACAACAGAGTCAAGATGGCCTATAGACCCTAGAATATTTCATCTATGGCACTTTACAGAAAAAGCTCTCTCTCAGCTTAGACCAATCAAGGCTCATCACCTTGACACCTACACAATTCCTTTCTGAATTAGGATGCTTTAATTACGATATTAGTCTGAAAGAAAGTGGAATGGATAGCATGGCCATGGTGTCTGCCACATGCATATTTTGAAATCACCAGAGATTTTAGCAACTGAGAAAACATCACACCAGTGACTATAGAACAGTGTACCAAGGAACCCCACCAAAAGGGCTACGCTTTTTGGCCTTGGAGCAATAGGAGTTTTAAGGAATCAATTTCTTTTTCAGTCAGTAGTTATCAATGAGCAAAACTGACAACAGTTGAAGCCAAAAAGGTTTGAACAAATCAAAAAAAGAACCATACATAGGAAGCTTCTCCCCCACTCCCTGCAGAAAGCCTTGGGGCCTTATATAGTAGCCATACAGTGGCTGCAAATTAAACACTAATGACGATTACTTAGAAACACATGGCATCTGCTGGCTTAATCATAGTTACTCAAAACATCTGGGTATCTCATGGCCTTCAGTCCAAGCACCTTGCAGCCTTCAGGCAAAAAAGTGCTCATCTTCCCCACGCTCCACCCCTTTAGGGTTTCTTGCTTCACAATCTATACCATAAACTTTATGGCATAAAGTCTTCTGCAAAGGTCACTGTGAGGAGTATAAAGCATCACATCCATATACCATAACAACAATATATGCTATAATAGCAAGCAAGACTTGTGGCCCACATATTTTTACATATACCGTAACAACAATATACGCCCCCATAACATGCTAGACTTGTAGCCCACATATTTTTCTGTCCAGCATGCAGGAGAGGAAGATGTAGCCACTGGGGGACATCTCCCAAAGGTTCAGTCTCTAGCCACCAGACTTTGGCTAGGTGTCTGCTTCACCATTACCTGGATGGCCTAACGGAGCATGCTCTGTGACATGATGCACCATCAGGTGCTTCTCTGCCCCAGCTCCCGTAAATCTTGCCACATGGCCTGGCCCCACGGTGGCCTGTGCATAACCATCCAGTAGTTCAGGCACCACGCAGTTATCCATAGGGTCAGCTCCCTAAAGACAGTCCAGCCGTCTGTGCAAATCACTAGTGGTGATGGCTTGTTAGCACCCCCTAGCCATACTGCTTGCAGCTCAGCTTGTTACTGCTTTTTCTGGTCCCTGTGTCATACCAAATAGTCTGTTGGTGAGTGGTAGGTTACAGTCATCCACCCCACAGGCTGCCCCTGATTTGAGCCGTCGGTATACCACAAGACCAAGAATCAGGGTATGCCCCTCCTTACAGGGACTAACTTTCAATCACCTGGATGTTCTGCACATCAGCATCCAAGTAAGTCATGAGACCCTGTACTTCCTGTAGCTCAGCCTGTAACAGGCTATGGCTGGGGCACCGTGCTGCTGTAATTATGCTCTGCTTTGCCAGGGTCCGCACATGTGCTGGGCTACTATGTGGCTTAGTGGTCCAGTTCTATACCCAACCCACAATAGGATACCTGGTATAGACAGTCACAGGGGCTGTGGCAGTGACACTCTCTGTTACCAAGAAGGCCACATAGTTCTAGGAGCACAGCCAGCAAGGGCCTCCCTGGTCTGTGCCCGGGTCCGGTGGAGCTGCTTCTCCAACTCCTTCATGGCCTGGGTCAGAGAGCACACTTCCTCCCTGCCGGCCTGCTTGGTCACACCTAGTGCCTCCATAGGCTTCCATTTCTCTTGGAAGTCACTATTCTTCACTTTCTGCTGCTCCACAGCTTTCCTGAGTTCAGTGACCTCTTTCTCCAGACAGGGAAGTCTGGGTCTCCAGATCCTTGAGGTGAGTCTGAGGCTGGTCAGCCTCTGCTTGGCTGGTCTGGCTGTTGCCACCTCCAGCAGGGCCTAAATGGATCAGATTCTCCCCGTGAGCTGAGAGTTCTCTGCCCTGGGCTCCTTGAGCTGCCTGGGGAGACCACTTAGCTCCTCATGTTTACTCCTCACCTCCTCTTCAGAGGACTCTAACTTGCTGTGCCACTAGGCCATCTCTGCTGCTCTCAGGCCATCTCTACATATGCCTGGAGGCTGGCATGGCTGGTCCGTGTGCAGCAGAGCTCCAGGCTGACGTCATCCAGGCACTTCTACAGGGCCTCCCCCCTCCACGTGGGCCATCTGCAGCTGACATACCTGGTTCTCTAAGCCTTGGCTTCCAGAACCTTCTGCTGCTCTTGCCATGCAGCCTCAGACTTCTCCACCAGCTCTTTACTTACTTTGCTGAGTTCCCGCCAGAGCTTGCCAGCCCTGCCTTCTGCCCCTCTCCACCTGACTCACAGCCTGGCTCAGGGCGTTTCTCAAGATGGAGTTTTCCTACTGCAGACAGGATGTTCTCCTGGGGCTGTTCTCCAGCTGCTGCTGCTGAAGAATCTAGATCTTGCCCTGGTTGGGGGACACTTACCTTTTTGGTCTGGTCTGGTGTTCCCTCTGCCTTTTTGCCTTGACAGGAACCCCCACTCCCTGCTTTTTTCTCTTCTAACAGGAAATCTTGGGGGCTAATGGCTCACACACCTGGCCTCTTAGCCGTCCTTGATTCTATCTCTACCCTTCTTACTCTCTGTCCTTTCAGGGGTTGGAACTGCTGTTCTGGAGTTATGTATTACCATGAGTTTAACAGCAAGGTTTGGGATTTTCCATCAATTTTCTCTCTGCCAACCCCTGCTGACCAAAGGTCTGTCCACATCTGAGTGTGTGTAACCTTCACTGGCCTCATGTCTTTCCCGCCCCGTAGTGCTTGCCTACTAGCAGCCCAAACTCCCGTCTTCTGCCATATGGTCTCTGTCTCCCCTAAATCAGCTATGGTGCTGGTTACCTCGTTTATTGGTAACCCTACATAGAGTGTCAGTACTGCTGCCCAGGACTCAAACAGGGCAGAGGACATACTCTCTGGCACAGTATCCCTCATAGCAGCTATAAAACATTCATACCAGACCCTCAGACATTCCAGTTAAACATGGCATTTCTCATACCCAGTTCCCAGAGAGTCTGCTGTAATTCTGAATAGGACTTCCAGTGACTGTGTGGGCTGTGCTGGCAGGTACCCAGTATTAGTCCACACAGTGCAGACTGCAGCCATGACCCAGTCCAACAGGGGTGGGTACTGTGGTCATAGCAGTGGCCGTTCTGCAAGCATTGTCCAAGGACAAGTGTGTTGTGACAAAGGCTAATTTCTCCATCTCAGGCACATCTACCCCAGATCCCATAAATCAGCAGTTCTCAACCTGTGGGTCGCAACTCCTTTTTAACAATGAAAATATACAGCAGCATTAGGAAGGTTGAGAACCACTGCCATAAATGCAACATCCTAATAGCCAGAGACCCATTAACTCTGCCTAAACTATTCCCCAACTCCATCAACTGTGTATACAGATGAAAGGTGGAACGTTCTGTTACCTGAGGACGTGCTGCTGCTCATCTACCTGGGGCCCTTAGTTGTTGCATTTTTATCTTTTCTGTTATCACTGGCAGTGCCCTAAAGCAGGCTTCTGGCTTCTGGTTCTTAGCCTTCCTTGATTCTGGCCTCCTCTTCTGAGGAGTCTGCTGCCACCACCATGGAGTAGTTCAGTTTATCCGTAGGGTTACTCTGTGGTTCCTCCTCCAGAAGCAGTTTCATGTCCCCCAGTGGCCTGTGTTGGGATTTACACTGCCTTTCCTCCTCCAAGAGTGCTTTCATTTCCTCCTGGGCCCTGCTCTGCCGCTATTCCTCCACCACATCCTGAAGTCTCTGGACCTGTGCTGCCTCTTGAAGTATTGCCTCAATCTCTCTTAGTAGAACTATAACAAACACCCAGCCCACAGCCTCTGCAGCCATATGGGCATTTTTTTGTTCAAAGGCCTCTCCCACAGTGTGGAGGGCCCTCTCAACCCACAGTGGTGTCCCATTCACATTGGTCACTCCTGTTGGGGCTCTCAGGCAGACAATAGAAGAATCACTGAATACTACATACTCATGGCAAGCCACTCCTGTCTACTTCTTTTTTTTTTTGAGTCAGAGCCTCAAGCTGTCACCCTGGGTAGAGTGCCTTGGCATCACAGCTCACAGCAACCTCTAACTTCTGGGCTCAAGTGAGTCTCCTGCTTCAGCCTCCCAAGTATTTGGGACTACAGGCGCCCACCACAATGCCTGGCTATTTTTTGGCTGCAGCCGTCATTGTTGTTTGGCAGGCCCAGGCTGGATTTGAACCCACCAGCTCAGGTGTTATGTGGCTGACACCGTAGCCGCTTGAGCCACAGGTGCCCAGCCTCCTGTCTACTTCTTACCCATCTGTGACGAATCCTGCCAATGATGCCGATTGTAGTGCCAGTGGCCAAAAGGCTCACACTGGATTCAGACAAACCAACAAAGAACCCAGGAGCCAAAGGTAGCTGTGACATGCCCTTTACTCAACTTGCGGTGGCCAGCAAGCAGGCATGGGAACATCTGCCTTCATTCAGCTTATGGGAGCAGGTAGTCTAGCATAGGAAACCTTCCCCTTCCCAAAACCTTATAGCCTTATATAGTAACCAGAATAACAGTGGCTCCAAATTAAACGATTACTTAGGAACACATGGCACCTGCTGACTTCATCATAGTTATTCAAAACAATTGGGCATGTTGTGGCCTTCAGGCAAGAAAGCCTAATTTAACTCATCTTCCCCACAATATGGTAGGGAAAATATGTAAATTTTTAACTGTTTTAAACTCTGGTATTTATATTTTCGTACCCCTTGAGGCCACTAGGTATTCCCTCAGCATCATCTTTTTTTTTAATTAAAAAATTCTTTTATATTATTTTTTAATATAAAACAATATAATCACAATACCAGAATATGGAACTCCTATGGGTTAACGCAGGTATCAATTTTACTCAACTGTGCTATTCACAACTTTGTTAAGTCCAAAAATATGCAACCAAAGTGGTAGGAAACTTAAGACTTAGCACTTTCACTAAATGGCATACATCAAAGGGCATCAATTCAAGAGCAAAAATGGTTGAACTCACCATATCTATCTATGTCATCATTCCAGCCTTAGCACCATCTGGGTACTGAGCTCCCTGTAGGAAAGGCCAAGCCTGAAAGCCAAGGTGTTTTGGATAGTCTTCTGTGGGCCATGAGTAAAGGGGGGGTTTCAAAGAGAAACTTTTTTTCAGTCAAGCAGGAAGGCCTGGTGCCGGGAGGCTTTACTGAGAGGAAGCACTTAGATTTAACAATTATAGACACACCATTAGAGGAGTTAAAAATATACAGCAGTGACATGTTCTACTTCAATCACTTGTGCTACGGCTACCAAACATGTACAAAAGATTTCTCCGGTAGTTCCAGCTGTGGTCGTAGCCACCTAGGACCTTGAGTGGGACCTAGATCTAGCCCGGGAGGCTGATCTGGAAGCAGACCTGGATCGACACTTGGACCAAGATCAGGTTTTTGAAGCTGACTTTGATCTGGAGCGTGATTCTGACAGAAGATTTGGTTTTGGTTTGGAATGCGATCTTGACCTAGGCTGGGTCTCCTGATTGGTGCCAGCATCCTTGCTCTCCCCTCGGCCTTCCCTCTGGCCAGACTTGGACTTGGTGTGTTCATGGTCCTTTGACACTAAGCGGGAGGGCCACCGCGACTATGAGCTGTCTGTGTCTTCCTTCTTCTGCTGCCTGCCTTGCTGTCTCACTTGCTGCCCCACTTCCTGCTCCTCTCACTCTTGCTCTGGTGGTGGCTGCAGCTCTTGCGCCATGAGTGGGAGCCTGACCTGGACAGGGATCTGCTCTTAGAATGACCACTTTTGCTGCCGCTTTGGCTTCTGCTTTTACGGGAATGTCTGCTTCGAGGGCAAGACCTTGAATGGCTCCAGCTCTTGGAGTAGGATTGGTGTCTTCTGCACCCTGGCTTGTCTTCAACTAACCTGATTTTCCTGCCCTTGACTTCAGTTCCACCCATCTTTTCCAAAGCTCTTTTCCTACCAGAATAAGATACAAATTCAATCACTTCATTTTTGTGTCCCTTGTGAGAATCTGCATAAGTCACTTCTCCTGCCCGACGCATATAATCCTTCAGGTCTTGCCAGCTGCACCGACTTGACAAATTCTCCATAATAAGCCTGTACTCTGTGCGGGTAGGAGGGCCATATTTATCTCAGCCACTTCTTCTCTAACCATATTCCCTGTGTCCAGACCATAACTGCCATCACGCTCAACAGTTACTCACCACAAAGGTCCTTGCCATTCAGTTCATAAACAGCATCATCTGCATCACGCAGATCATCAAACTCCACAAAACCAGATCCGTTCTTAAGATCCACTTCCACGATCTGTCCATAGACCTTAAAGAAGCGATTCACATCGCACTCCCAGGCCTGATAGCTCAGGTGGGCGTGTATACCTGCAGCATGGGCACCAGTGGTGGTGGCCCTGACCCCAGGCCCCCTTAGATGGTGGCAGCAACCAGCATCAATCTTTTTAACATATGATTAGCCAAGTGCATACTCACCAACCACATCAGTGCTTGACATATCTTAGTGGCATTCAGATGAAAATTACTCCTGAAAATAGAAGAAGCCATGGTATTAAATATGCCACAAATGTGCTTCAAGATGTTAGGGGGAAAATAAAATGGGAAATTTTATCTTTTGTTCAAGAGATAAAATAAAAGGGGCTATCAAATAAAAAACAAACTGCTGTCATAAGGAGTGCTCCACATTTAGCCCCTAATTGATGACACCTTTAAATGACGAGAAAAAATCAATAGAAAATGTTCTTTAAAATTGAGCCAACAATTGAACAACTTGTCATCATTTGAAGGGGGAAGAAAAGCCAAAACCATAAAAAGCACCTGTGACTCAGAAGTTTGATGACTTCCTGGAGGAAGAACATGCCCATCTCTCTGGTTTGCCTCCCATTCCTCAGCTACCCCATACCATGTGCATGAAGAGACTCGGAAAAGATAATCCCCATTACAATAACCCTTTCCCTGCCCATAGCACTTCAGTATTTTCAAACATTTTGGTTGTGGAGTTACATCCAGACCTAATAAACCTTGTTAACAATGGCTTTTACTAAGAGAAGTAATTTCTACCCCTCCGGTCAGTCTTGTACCAGAGTCTAGGCAATAAGTATCAGCTGGAAACCCCAGAATAGATTCCAATTTTAACATTAGCTGGAGGTTCTTTTTAATTAGCTAATAGAGAAACACAGTATTAATTAAGAATGACTGAAGCCATGTCATGGACTAAATCTTATTTGATTATTAGAATTTATATAAACATCATTGTAATTCAACAAATATTGGATGGTGTACAGTGGTAGTTTTTGATCTTAACGTCTAATCCCTCCCTTCTAAGGGAGTTGTGATAGGCACCCTTGGTTCTTTGGAGAACATCTGTGGCTCTTTGGAGATTACCAGTAGTGTTTCTTTGGAGATCCAGCAATGTTTCAAGAATTGGACCTGGACACTCTTTCTGTTTCCTGGGATGTTAATTTAACATGAAAGTAGTTAAAGCCAGGAAGCTCTTCCCTTGCCACCTCACATTTTGTGATTCAGTTTCTTCCCAATAGTGCTTAGTCTACAATTTCCACTTCATTAGCTATTTTCCTGATTGAAAGAATGGAGAATTCATGGGTTTGGGTTTCTGCCAAGTATTGTTGGCTTTAAACCACTGATCCCAAGCTGGAGGCCTGCAGGCCTCTTCCTGATACCCCTAAGCACAGCTAGGATCCTCTTGGTTGTCTGTTTTCAAAGTCTTCCCTAAACCACTGCTTCCTGAGCTCATGTTTTTCTTTTCTGGATAAATATGGTCATTGTCCCAGCTGCTATGGAAGCAAGCTTTATTTAGAGAGGATTTTATTAACAATCACTAATATAACACTACATGCTAGGCACTACTCTGGGAGTATTACAAAGATTAACTCTTTAAATATTCATAATGATACTAGGAGGTTAAGTAGTATGATTGTCTTCATTTTATTTATATGGAAATATAGCCATGAAGAAGATTAATAAGTTAAATAGATTAGATTTCAATAACTACCTTTAGTTTTAGTAGAAAGATTAAATTGACCCAAAAACCAGAACATCTCATAAAATTAAGCAGGCGAGGTACCTTACTGAAGCAATCCATGTACATGGTGTGTGAGAAATAGCACGGACTCTGGAATTACATATCTGAGTTCATTTCCTTTATGTGAGAATATCAAGGGCACTTACTTCAGCACCTGATGCTCAGGTGTTTAGTGATTATTACTAAGTATTGCTGTTATTGATGTGATGATCAGTGTAGCATTGCTGGCTTCCCTATACACCCTGAATAGCAGCCCCTTAGCAATGGGGGTCATGCTGGTATTGGCTTCCACAGCCCCCCAGTCTTCACCCCTGCTCTCTCTCCTCCCTCCACCCCCATACCTGGCCCCTTATCTGTTAGATTCTGTGAGTTCTGGATGCACATAGGATGATCAAGTAAGATTTCAGAAAACAGTCTGATGGTAAAGGCTGCTTCAAGCCAGTATGTTCTGCACATTCTTCTTCAGCCTGACTCACCCCAACAGGCTTGTTACTGAGGTTGCATTTGGGGGCTAAAGCAGCTGGTATTTCAAAGGAGCTACAGTTCAAAGTAGAATAATTGAAAATTTTCTCTTGTTCAACACAGCAGGGCCCTTGAGTGGACCAGAACATAGATGGGCAGCTGTGTGTGTTCACCTAGGCAAACTCTGTAGGCTAAGTGGTGAGGAGAAAGATGCTGACCCATGAGAGCAGCCACTGTGTACCATGGTGACTCCTGCCCGGTCCTGCTCAGGGCCCACAGTGGCTCCGCTCAGACCATCCCTATCCTAGAAATCATACATTCCGTGGCACAGTGTGATGGTGCAAACAAAAAGTGATATCATTAAAAAGATAATATTCTCTATACCGGAAACTTGTGTTAACAGGAAGCCCAGAATTTTCCATTGGCAGGACCTCCCAGATGAAGGGAGTGCGGCTTTTCCACCCTGTGTCTGTTCATTAGGTCCCTGTGCTCTGCGCCAGACAGATCTGGGTTTAAATGCTGAGTTAGATACTCATTCTCTATGTGATCCCAGACAAGTAATTCAGTCCTTCTGAATTTGGAAATTACAATACTTTCCTCAAAAGATTACTGTAAAGGAAAAGAGAGATATAGAATGTATAAATTACTTAGCAGAGCCTTAGCTGCAATAACTAGGAGCTATTGCTATGTCATTTTCATTTTGAGGTTCCTAAATAGATAACTTCCTTTACCTTATAAAATATTCAGCACAAATATTATTGCTTAAGTTCATGAAGGCATTTTCTTAATGTGTAGTACATCTTTTTTAGTATAGCAAAAATAATTTAATTTTTGTTATTAATTCCCATAGTTTTTTTCCCAGTATTGACTTTAGGCAGTTAAAGATATCACTACTTGGCAATCAACAAATAAAAAGTCTTAGCTACCTTTTAAAAGATTTCATAGGACTGACCAGTGAATGTTTGAGAATACTAAGACTTGAATCATCTTTTAATAACTTTAAATGTATATTACTTTAATTTTTAATGTCCCTAGGCACTAAAATGTATATTTGTATGGTACCTCAATATGCATTTCATTTTTCTTCTGCTCAAAATGTCTAATCATCTGGGCGGTGCCTCTGGCTCAAAGGAGTAGGGCACCAGCCCCATATGCTGGAGGTGGAGGGCTCAAACCCAGCCCCGGCCAAAAAAAAAAAAAAAAAACTGAAAAATGTCTAATCATCAAGTTGAATTAATATATGGCTAATACTTTTTTGACACTATGATTATCTTCTTTAATATGCAATTTCTTAAATTGCATATTATTTTGCTGTGTAATAATAAAATTATACAAAAAGAATTAATAATGAGATAACAAATACTTATGGATCCTTCACCCAGATTATGAACTAAAATATTACCTGCTCCTGGAAGCCTCTGAGTACTCTTGTTTAATTGCATCTTCCTCCCTTCTCCTAGAAACAACCACTATTTTCCACATGGTACTTTTATTCATTAATTTTTTCATACTTTTATTATGAATATGCAAATCCTCAAACAATACATAATATTTGGCTCATTTGTCACCTTTATGCAATTGGTAATATGCTCTATACATAGTATATCATTTGTGAAACTTGAATAGTTGTTCAACTTTGTCCTATAGCAAATACTCCATATGCTCCCTGTATTTCCCAGCCTCCTCTGCAGGTGGGTTGAAGCTGTAGAGTTGGTTCTGGACAATGGACTCAGCAGATCTTTCATATGTCATGTTAAAGTCAAGGCAGCTAACGAGAATGCCTTCTCTCTCTTTTCTCTTTCAACAATATGCGGAGTCCTTGTGTTCAGATTATATGGCTATAAGATGATGAGATCTTCATTAGCCTTGGTTTCTGGGTGGCTTTGCTGAACAGAGCCTCCTGCCAATTCACACTGAACATGTAAATATGGGTAAAACATAATCTTTTGTGGTTTTAAGACAAAATTTGGAGATTAATATATTAAAAATGTATCCTGTAGTAATGTAGCCATTTGCAATGCTGTATAGTATTCCATTGTATGACTATACCACAATTTCTGTTTTTCTATTAATGGATATTTAAGTTGTTTCTAATTTTTAGCTGTTACAAAACAATGGCAACAATGAAGGAGACTGAGCACCAGGCTTGTAGAAGTGGTCACCAGTTCTTAAGGGAGGTGCTGGGAGCAGGACAATCTCCTAGTTAGCATGGAGATGTTTTGCAGCCTGGAGACAAGCCCTCAAGCAACTGCAAGCATTAATGAGATAAAATTGGTCACTTGTTAGGAAGCAGGTGTTGAACCTTGGACATTTGTGGTATAACAGGGTGGGAGTTGAGCCCACCTCAAAGAGGTGGAAAGAGCATATAGTGATCATTAAGCACACAGCTCCTATACACGGGCCCCCCACGCCTGTTGTGTAATGCTTTAATGAAAGGCCACGGCAGAGGTTATTCAGGGCTCTCCCTGGAATATAGGAAGCCCACCTTTTGCAAGCACATACTTCTAATCCATGTCCTGGTTGTTTTATTTGCTCAGTGATGGGGTGCCACAGCAGGCACCCACACAATAAGACATTACTTCTTACATATTTATCTTATATGAACATGTAAGAGTTTTTGCTAAGACTAACTTTTAAATTGTGAGGTATTCCATTTTATTAGATATAACCCAACTGTTCTCCAATAGGACTATAGCAGTTAAAATTCTTACAATCAGTATAAGAGTTCCCATTTTGTCACAGTTGGTATTACAATATATTTTTAATTTTTATAAATATGATAGACATAAAATAATGCTTTTAGCTGTGCTTACCTTATATAAATACAAGTTAAGGTCTGATTTGCATTGTTTTACAAGTAAAGTTACATATCTTTATATATTTCTCAGCCATTTATATTCCCTCCGTTGAGTTGCCTATCTGTAAACTATCCATTTTTCTATTTTTTTCTTTTCCATAATGAAAAGTAGAAGTTCTCATAGGTGGTCCACCTCAGCTGTGGCTTCTTCCAACAATGTACAAATCTCATGCAACTACCTCCCAGAACACAGAGTGAGGAACTGGCACTGGGCTCTGTATCACTATCACCACAGAAAAACTAGATCCATGCTTACCAGCAGAGGGAAGCAGCACAGTTACTCCTTCACTTATATGTAAACAGAATCAGTGCTTATTGTTAACCTTTTAATACATGTGTCCATTTCTGAGGTCATTATTTGGACTTTGAATCTTTTGGTTGCTTGCTTTCATTTTTAGTTTGGCTTACTTTTTAAAGAAAATTAAAAAACTTGTCAATGTATAAAACACTGTAATCCCCCTTCCACCACCACTTCCCGCCTTAGACCTTTTAAAATGTTTGTGGTAGACATTATTTATGCTCACCATTATGTCCAGTTCTCCTCCTTCTTCTAGGCATATGGAAAGATGGGCTTTCATCTTCTTGAGGTTGAATGAGGCCATGTGATTTCTTGGGCCAATAAAACGTGAGTGTAAGGAAAAGGGGGGAGGAGGAAGATGGCCAACTGGAGCCAGCTTTCAACAGAAGCACCTGTCCAGAGGGAAGGATAATGACCAGAAAGTACCCAATAGAGCTGAAGACTAAGAGCTGAACTGAGAGAAAAGAGTGATAACTCACCTCTGCTGAGGCAAGCTGTGACTCCAAGGAAGCAAATTTCAGGTACAAAACTCATCCCAAAGAAAAAGAGAATCCATCCCCTTCCCCAAGAGACTTTTTTTCTTTTATTCTTTCTTTCTTTCTTTCTTTTTTTTTTTCTCACTGTGGGATCTCTACAAGTGAGCAGAGAACTGAGGACCTCTTCTCTCACCCCATGGCAGAGAGTCTCAGGAAGCTGGGACTACTTCTCCAGAGGAACCATGCTGGGAGCCTGGGCATGGAAGCTGAACAAATATTTTCCCAGCCATTTTGAACTCCCAGTCTACCCTTTCCCCCTTGCCTGGAAATACAGAAGCCTAACCCCTTCAGAGACCAGAATGTCTGCAGTTTATTGCTAGGACCCAACATTGCAAGGGCCATGGTAGTGAAGTGGCACTGCAATAGTGAGCCTACTAGTAATGCAGACAGACAAAGGGGAGAGGCTGTCAGGCTTGGTTCTGCAAAAGTGCAAATCAGCAGCAGGCCTGCACTGCTACCCTGGCCTGCGGGAGCCATGCAACCCATGCCACAAACCCAGTCTGCACCACCACTCCATCCAACCTCTGTGGCTCCTATAGGAGCCACAGGAGCTATGGGAAATGCCTTGGAGCCCCACAGAGACACCAACCATGAAGCATCAGTGATAGTAGAGCATCCTGCCAGGTTCTAATTTTGGAGAGACACCTCCCTAACTCTGAGGACTGCCAGAGGGAGCCAGACCTTGCCCTGTAGGGATACTAGAGTTGCAGAGCAGCCGGGAAAAGGAGCAGTGGCTGAGGGAGAAAAATATTTGCTGATTTGTTATCCTCAGATTTGGACTGAGCTCAGGTGGAACACTCCCCAGTTAGCATTGAGTACCTGAGGCAGGCAGGTTTCAGCTCCCCCTGCCAGCTGGTGGCAGAGGGTGGTGGCCAGGCCAAGGAAGCATTGATTTTCCTTTGACTATGGCAGGGGCAAAGCCTTGGCACATTTGATTATTGGAGGGAACTGGGCCACAGCCCATTGCGTTACCGGTGACTGGGGGTGAAGGAGGTACAAGGTAGGGAAAGAGACACCAGCCCCTCTTGTCTATCTCTTCTATTGAGCAGGCCTTTTTGACTCCATGGAGCACTGGAATGGGCCACACTTGAGAAACCAGTAGACCCTTCCTATCTAGTTGCTGGAGACCTTTTGAACTCTCCCACTTGAGAGTTGGTGCTGACTAGGATAATTGGTTTGGAATTCTTGACCTGGGCCAATAACCTGAGGACCCTCCAAGGGGTACCCTGGTTGTGTTGTAGTGGGAAGGTTTGAATTTTCCCTTCCAGTTGTTGCCCATGGTGGGTAAGGTTTCTTAGTTGCTTGTATTTCTCCACAGCTGAGACTTAACTCAAAGTCACTGATTCACTAGGATTGGACAGAGACCAGCTGAATATAAGACAGAGCCACCTAGCCCCACCACACCAAGCTGGTCCTCAGAGTCTCAGGCTGTAGTACTGCATGGGTCCTTTGCAAAGCTATTAGGGAAAAGCTGCAGGCACCAGTCCTAGCTCTTTGGCAAAGGGCTGGTAAATCACAACTCCAGGAGCCTCCAATCCAATATCACCTTACCTGCTTATCTAGCCAAATGGTGAAAAACCATCATAGGGCGGAATCAGCAAAAAAAACTCTGGCAACATGAATAATCAGAGTAGATCAACTCCCCCAAGGAATGACAAAACAGACAATACCTGAAGATCCCATTCATAAACAAATGGTTGAGATGTCAGAAATCCAATTTAGAATTTGGATGGCAAATAAGATTAACAGAATGGAAGTACAGTTGGAATTAGATATTCTAGGAATAATTCAAAAGTTGTCTCAAGAATTCAATGAATTCACAAAATCACCAAAAATTTTGACACATTAAGAAAAGAATTTGTAGCCCTCCAAAAAATGAGAAATACAGTATAATCCCTCAGTAACATAATGGAGCAGGCAGAAGAAAGGATTTCGGACATTGAAGACAAAGCTTTTGAATGCTCCCAAATGCTCGAAGAAAAGTGGAGAGCAAAAACAGATCATTCCCTCAGAGAGCTGTGGGACAACTCCAATAAAGCAAACATTTGCCTCATAGGAATTCCTGAAGGTGATGAGATTGTTCCAAAAGACACAGATGCTCTACTCCAAGAGATAATCGAGGAGAACTTCCCAAACATGGCAACAGACACTGAAATTCAGATAGTGGACAGTTTCAGAACCCCTCATGACTCAATCCAAATAAAGCATCTCACAGACACATTATAATTAACTTTACCAAAGTTAATATGAAGTAGAAAATTCTGCAAGTGGCCAGATGTAAGAAAACCATAACCTACAAGGGTACGAATATTAGAATGACTGTAGATCTCTCTGCTTAAATTTTTCATGCCAGAAGAGGATGGTTATCAACCTTCAACCTCCTAAAACAAAACAACTTTCAACCCAGGATCCTGTATCCAGCTAAACTGAGTTTCATTTATGATGGAGAAATTAAATACTTTAATAACATTCACATGTTGAAGAAATTTGCCATCACTAAACCACCTCTCCAGGATATTCTCAGACCCATCCTCCACAATGACCAACACAGTGCTCTACCACCAAAGTAAACTCATTCAGAAACTTTTGATCAAATTCCAAATTCCACAATGCTGAAAGGATTAAAAATGTCCACTGGCCTTTCAAAAAACTTGACACCCAAAATACTACCAGGCTTATCAATATTTGCAATTAATGTGAATGGCTTGAATTGCCTTCTTAAGAGGCACAGGTTGGCTGACTGGAGACAAAAACTCAGGCCATATGTCTGCTGCATACAAGAATCTCATCTTACCTTAAAAGATAAATAAAGACTCAGGGAGAAGGGATGGACATCTATAATTCAGGCAAATGGAAACCAAAAAAAAATCAGGTGTTGCAATTTTATTTGCAGATACAATAGGCTTCAGACC